>CATIWR010180421.1:0-44040 GCA_949677035.1 Omphalea diandra | reverse complement strand
CGACCTTTACGATAGGTTTGGTTCTCTCTCTATGGCTTCCTCAAAGTTTTGAGACCCTAGAATTTGATACATACATGGTTATAAGTATATCAAAATGATTATGAATGCTTGGTATGCAGTTACGGTATGATCCATGCAAGTAGACCTAGTGTTTATGCATATTTTCCTTATATGGCAGCCTGAGCTTGCTACATTGTCATAGTAATAACTCCTGATATACTTATCAAAATGGCTTGATTCTTTTTTCAAACAAACTAGACATATAATGGGACAACATATTAAAATTTCAGGATAATATCAGAAACACATAAAATGTTGTGAATTTTTAAGTTCTGCCCTATTGCAATGTCATCTCAGTCTAAGTAGGTCTTACTCTATTAGGCATATATCAAATTATACTAGTCCAATTGCAATAATATTCTACCATCAGTTACAAAACATATAAATGAATATTTTTCATGTTTTACTCATTATCTAGTTCAGTCTATAAGGTCACCAAAACAAAGGACCAATCTCGGGACAAGTAGGTTCATAACATGTTGACAATCAGTCATTATAAAGGGACAATATCTCAGCAACCATGCTGAATTTGGCAACAACATTTCATAGGTATGTATATTAGACAAAAATATACAACTTTCAAGTTTAGACTATCCTCAAATTTTGAGTTTGTGGTCATCAAATTCTTTGAAAATTGAATTAAAAGAAAGGTGGTGTGTCATCTGGGTATAGAGTCAGTCCCAATCAATAAGCCATATCTCTTTCCATACAACAAATTAATCAAAAATGCTTAATAGGTATTTAGAGGGAATATAACCCTACAAGTTTTATGTTTTGAACTCTATCAAAATCAGAATATAAAGTCATCAAAATATAACAAAATAGAAGACTGAGATCATCTCGGTTCGTTTTTGAACCAGTCCTAATGAACGAGCCATATCTCTTCACACACATAGAATAAAGTAAATCTA
Source organism: Omphalea diandra (assembly GCA_949677035.1). Taxonomy (NCBI): domain Eukaryota; kingdom Viridiplantae; phylum Streptophyta; class Magnoliopsida; order Malpighiales; family Euphorbiaceae; genus Omphalea; species Omphalea diandra. Next base: position 43,069 of record CATIWR010180421.1, on the reverse strand, counting down.
TTTAATTTGTATTTATATGAGACATAAGGCTACAACTATCATGTTTTTCACTTTCCTCAATTCCTCTTATAGGGTTATGAAATTGTGGGTGAAAAATTATACTCTAACAGGAAAATCAACAGAATCAGGTCTTGTTCTCTTGGATTACAACTTTCATCTAAGAGCTCTACCACAATTACTGCATAATTCTCACTAACCATGCATGATTAACATGTCATGAAAGGTTAATTTCAGTTGAGAAAAGGATAAATTACTTACTTGTTGTCCCAGAATTGGAAAACTTTAGGCAGCCCACACTTCTTCCTCTCCTTCTTTTTCTTCTTCTTCCTTTCTTCCTTTCTTCCTTAGCTCTCTCTTTCTTTCATCTGGTGTATTTTGACCTTATCTCCTCTCTTACCAGCCTATAATGGCAAATAATTATAATTTGTATTCTTACTCTAATAGGACAAAAGATTGGTGGCTTGTTCCTATTGGTTGAAAGTTAAACAGTTTTGCTTTTAGTCCTTCTTATTCATTCCTTCATCACCTTTGTCCATTCTCTAATTTCTAGATGCTCTTTATACTTTTAGATGAGCTCTTAAACACCATTATTTGTGATGCTATAATAAGCACACAACATGAAATAATTTGTCATATAACTATGCAAACACTGTATATATGTTCAAGCATCCCAAATGCAATGGTGTAATTGTCATTGTCGTGTTTTTACAATTCACATGTCTAAATGATTATTTATCTTGTGCATATGTTCATGTGAGATTTCATATCAATTGATATAGTGCATATGCTCATATGTGATTTCATATCATTTAATATAGTGCATATGCTCATATGTGATTTCATATCATTTGTGCAATGAATATATTCATGTGATAATGCCAATGAATAGGGATAGGAATGTTACAATACGTGTGATTGGTTAAATGCCATGAACATATACTCAATGGAATGAAATGTTGTTTAATGAGATGATATTGATGAAAAGATGGTTATACTATTGATTTAATTATTTTCATGAGACATTAATAAATTATGACTTGGGAATGGGAGTATGTAGTGATATGAGCTGCCAAAGTTATGGGTTTTATTATTAGTCGTTATATTGCAGAAATTTTGTTGGATTTATAGTTGATTTGTTGAAAGATTAATATTTGATGTTGTTAGGAAAACACGATATTCTTAGCCTGTGTGGCAATGATATATAATAGCCTATGTGACAATAACATTCGATAGCCTGTGTGGCAATAATATATAACAGCATGACAATAACATTTGATAGCCTAAGTGGCAAAGATATCTAAATCTTGTGTGGCAATAATATTTATATCCTATGTGGTAGCCAAAAATGAAAGCCTTTATGGCAGTGATATCTATAGCTTATGTGATAATAATTTATGATAGTCTGTGTGATAATAACATTTGATAGCTTGTGTGGCATTTAAGACTAAAAACTCTTTATTTCGTGCATGGATATGATGATGATTTATTTATATTTAAATGTTTGTATATTATTTGAGATTGAAGTATCATTATGCATTTACTTACTGAGTATGCAAGCTCACTCTTTTGCATTAAATTTTCTTCTAGGAATAGTAGACTAAAGATTGCATCCAGTTTACATTTTGAAGTTGTTGTCTAGCAATCTAATAAAGGTTGGGCCAATATGCAGTCAATTAGTATTTTAGTTTGTTTAGCCATATATACTTTTGTTGTAAATAGTTACTATGTTGTGAAACAATATACCTAGTGTAAATAAAAACAATAATTGTTAAATAAGGTCTTTTAATGAAATTGATAGAATGAGATGATTTTAATAATGTTGTGTCACTTTAGTATTCCATGTTTTATGAATAAGTTAATGCACCTCTTTAGGAATTATTAGTGATTGGGACATCATAGTTAAGCCCCTAATACCCAATAAGGTTTGGGTACCTAAGATATAACTCTTTATTTTGTAGATATGCTTGAAATCCCAAGTTACAGATCAATAGTGGTACCTTGACAGTGGATGTTCAAAGCACATGATAGGAGAAAACAAGTTCTTCTCACATTTAGAAAACATAGAAGGTCTTGGAAATGTGTCTTTTGGAGATAATGACAAAGCCAAAATTGTTGGCATATGTAAAGTTGGTAAGGATAATGACTCTCCCATCCTTGATAAAGTGTTACTTGTTGATAGACTCAAGAGCAACTTGATAAGTGTAAATCAGTTGTGTAACAAAGGACTTAGAGTTATGTTTAAGCCCTAGGCATGCTATGTATAAAGGATAAGTGATAATAAAATTTTATTTAATGATAAAAGAGTTCATAATATTTATGTCATTGATTTATATTCTCTTGCTAATCATAATGCAAAGAGTTTAGTTTCAATAGTTGATGAAGGAAAAACCTGGCATAAAAGATTAGGACATGCTAGAATGGAACTTCTCAACAGCCTAAAGAGAAAAGACTTTGTTGAAGGTCTACCCAAAATTAAGTTTTCAAAGAAAGGAGTTTGTTAAGAATGTAAAAAATGTGAACAAATTAAATTCTCCCTCAAACCCAAGAACAAGTTAAACTCTACCAAACCATTACAGTTGCTTCATATGGATCTTTTTAGCCTTATTAGGGTAGCTAGTTTAGAAGGCATACATTACGCATTTGTCATAGTATATGACTACTTTATATATACTTAGGTATTATTTGTCCCACATAAGGATTCTTATTTTGATGCATTTTAAACTTTACCAAGAGAATTCAAAGCTAAAAGAATTTGAAAATCTCTTATATTAGAAGTGACCATGGTGATTATTAGACTAGAGTTGTTAATCCTAATTCGTAGGCCTCTTTTGATATTGACAAAGGGGATTGATCAATTCTAATGTTCCAAATTAAGTGTTGTTTTACAGTTTTTACCCAGTCTTTACATTAGAAGTTGGATGGAGTTAAAAATTCTCCAAAGTAAGCTAGTGCCTCCTAATTCGCGATCACAAACTATACCAAGGCAGGTTGACAAAATGGGCAGACGTATTCGCGGGGCACTTCTCTATTGTGACCAATTCAAAGAAAGGAAAGCCAAAGTCACACATGAATTCGCAGTGTAAGTGATGCCTCAATCACGACCGCGAATTTTAAAGTAACTCAAGAGGGAATCAAATCCATAACCACATCTTGACAAGTGTCCTAGGTAACTGTTGGAAGATAAAAATAGTGATGGAAACTTGTTGGTAGTGATCGCGAATCTAAAATAAGAAGATGAATACTTTTGGCAGATGAATTTGCATCCTCAATCGCAGCCTGTACAAGTAAAATCGTGATCGCTACTTTTGAGAGCAGGTGAAAGGCAATAACTACATTTTCATGGTGAACTAATGAGAAACTGCCACGTGGACTAGCCATTAGACACAAATGGGTTTCTCGTATGGAATTTCGGTTTTGCGACTGCTAAGGAGTAGTAGCGACAGTGAATTGGTATTGTCAAACATTTAATGCGAAAATCTGTCTAGCACACTTTGAAGATTTTGTACCAGTTTTATTGTAACGTCTCTTTGGTGGGTAGAGGCTATAAATACCTCACCAAATAGATGTAAATGCAATAGAATTTTATAACTTTGTACCCAAACTCTTACAATTTTGCTACTCAATCTTTTCTATTCTTTAAGACATTATTGGGTGTAAGCACAAACACCAATTGTAATAGGCTATAGTGTAAGCCTATCAAAACACTGAGAGAGGTTGTTGTGTGAGCCTTTAAAACACATGTTTAAAAGTTTAGTGTAAGCTTGAAAACACCTTTGAAAGATAGTGGAACATCCAATTTCTAAGAATTAAGGAGTGGATGTAGGGTCGTTTACACCCGAACCACTATAAATTTTTTGTTTCTTTTCTACTCATTTCTCTTCTCCCTTTGTTGTTTTAATTTTTATATACCAATTTAACCCCTTCCCCCCTCTTCTTGGTGCCTTGGGCCAATAAGTGGTATCAAAGCCAAGCTTCATAATCAAACCTACATTGGGTGAACAAAGATAATGGCACAATAGGGAATCCACTCACAACTTAAGCCTCACTTTGATGGAACATACTATACTCATTGGAAGTATAGGATAGAGATCTATCCTGACATATATGTGGTGGACTTTTGAGATGTGGTCATCAAGGAATGGAAGCCAACCACCAGAATTATGGATGGTAATGAAGAATTAATCCTAAAAGAAGAATGGGTTGAAGTTCACTAGAGATCAAATGGCAAAAAAAAGAGAGCAATGGCCATTCTTCTAAGCTCACTCTCTAAAGAAGAGATAGGAAGAATGCAACATTGTCAAACAACATATGCCATTTGGAAGACTCTAGAGAACTATCATGAAGGCACGACTCTAGTCAAATCAATTTGTTTGGAGATGTATGTCACCAAATGGGAACTCTTCATGCTAAAGGACAATGAGAGCATCATAGAAATGACAAATAGGCTATTGTCCATTATCACCAACATGATGAAATTTAGAAGAGATCTCACTAATTATGAGGTAAACAGAAAAATCCTTAAAACTCTTCTTCTAGACAAATTTGGTGCTAGAGTTTGCAGCATGCTAGAGTCCAATCTGAAGATTGGAAAGGTTCCAACCGACGTGTTGATATGCAAACTCTTAACTCTTGAGTTGGCCTTATAAAAAGATGAACATATGAAGAAGCTAAAAGGCTAAGGAGATAACCTATAAAAAGAGAGAAAACCATGGCTCTTAAAGTTTCAACAAAAGAAAAAGAGGTTGAGATCGCCTTAAGTGATGAAGAAAGTGACAAGGAAGAAGAGGAGCTAGCAATGCTCTCTATGAGGACAAAGGAGTTGATCAAGAGAAGAAAAGAAAAAAAAGGCTTCAAGAAGACAACTCCTAATCCAAGAGAGAAATCCAACAATGTTACTTGTTATGAATATGGCAAGCAAGGCCATATCAAGTATGAGTGTCCCAAATTAAAGAAGAAGGAAAAAATGGGTAAGGAGAAGAAGAAGAGTTTTTCAGCCACTTGGGATGAAAGCTCAAGTGAAGAAGAGGAAGAAGAAGAAGTTGCCAACATATGTTTCATGGCACAAAAAGATTTTACAAATGAGGTAAGTACTTCTTCCCATTCTCATTCCAATTTTGAATTTGATGAGATTGATGAAGAGCTTCTAGAGGCTCTAACCATAAGGTGTGACAAGTATAAGTCACAAGTAAAAACTTATAAGAAAAGGTCTTCAAAATTTGAAGATGAATACAAAACTCTTAGGGATCTTGTAAATGAGTTGAGGACTTCTAATGAATAACTCAAAAACTCAGTAGAAAAACTTTTTACATCATTTTCTTAAATGGCTTCATTAATAAAGGAGAATGACACTCTTAAAGAATAAGTCATTGAGCTTAGAAGCTCAATCTCTAAGTTCCATAAAAGAAAAAAAGCCTTGAACACATTGATTGTGTCACAAAGATCACCACTAGTTGGACATGGTTTAGGCTTCAATGGAACCTCCTCATCATCTCATACCACATTTATTAGATCTTCAGAACCTCAAACATCTAGTATTGAGGTAATTGGGGAGAAAAGTACTCCTACCACTAAGCCCCTAAGCCTAAAGGCAAAAGGAAGGCTCTCCCAACCTTTAGAGCCAACACTCAAAGAGCTAACCATGCCTATATGTACAACAAAAAGCATGGTCATTCTTATAAAAAATTATATACTCCTACTTATCATATATGTTCATGCATTCATTCACATGACCAAGGTATGAGAAGGCCTCCTACTCATACTAAATTTGTGCAAAGGAGAAAGACTCCTAAGTCTAAACTCCAATGCCATTATTGCATGAGATTTAGACATATTAATATTCATTGCTATGTTAGAAAGGATCACCTCAAATTAGTGGACCTTTCATCTTCTAACCCCCAAGGGCCTAAGTATGCGTGGGTACCTAAGAAAAGGTAACTCACTATTATTCTGTAGGGGAATGTGGCAACCATCAAATCAAGCAATTGGCATATGGATAGTGGATGTTCCAATCACATGACAAGAAATAGAAAGCTATTCACGACATTGAAAGAAAAAGAAGGTGCAGATGTCACATTTGGTAACAATGCCAAGGGTAAGGTAATTGACATTAGAACCACTGGTAAGAATGGATGTTCTTTAATTGATAATGTTCTTTTAGTTGGTGGCTTACAACATAATTTGTTAAGTGTAAGTCAATTGTGTGACAATGGTAACAAAGTCACCTTTAACCCTAAGGAATGTCGAGTCACCACTTTAGTGGATGATGAGGTTATTTTCAAGGGTGAAAGAAAAAACAATATCTACTCAATTGACTTCAACAATTTGGCTAACCAATCTTTTAAGTGTCTTATGTCTTTGAGCAATAAAGCTTGGTTATGGCATAGACGACTTGGACATGCAAACATGGATCTTCTTCAAAGCCTATCCAAAGGAAAGTTAGTAGAAGGGCTTCCTAATCTATATTTCTCCAAAGATAAGACATATGGCCCATGCCAAATGAAGAAGGAACACCATGCCCCTCACAAAGCCAAAAATGTTGTAACTACATCTAGACCACTTCAACTTATCCATATGGACTTGATAGGACCTACTAAAAGTGCTAGCTTAGGTGGAAAGCAATATGCACTAGTCCTTAGAGATGACTACTCTAGGTTCACTTGGGTATCTTTTCTAGCTCATAAGAATGATTCATTTGTTGTTTTCAAAAGTTTTGCAAAAAGGGTTCAAAATGAAAAAGGTTACTTCATATATTTTATTAGAAGTGACCACGGAAAGGAATTTCAAAATGAGTCATTTGAAAATTATTGTTTGGAGAATAGAGTTTTTCATCATTTTTCAACCCCTAGAACACCACAACAAAATGGTGTTGTAGAGAGGAAAAATAGAGCAATGGTAGAAATGGCTAGAACAATGCTCAATGAGTATTCCTTACCAAATTACTTTTAGGCCAAATTACTTTTAGGCCGAATCCATTAATACCTCATGTTATATTGCAAATAGAGTTTTCAAAAGACTCATTCTCAATAAAACTTCTTATAAGCTTTGGAATGGTAGAAAACCCAAGATATCATACCTTAGAGTATTTGGATGTAAGTGCTATATTTTGAACACTAAGGATAATCTTGGCAAATTTGATTCCAAAACCAATGAAGGAATCTTCTTAGGTTATTCCACCATAAGCAAAGCACATAGAGTCTTTAACAAAAGTTCAATGCTAGTTGAAGAATCTATGAATATTATTTTTTATGAGTCTAGTAAACTTGATATTGGGAAAGCTATTTTTGTTGATGATCTTAAAAAGCTGGAATTATAAGACACTACAAGAAGAAATGATAAAGACAAATAAGAAGGTGAATCATCAATAGATGAGGAACCACAACTTCAATAAGAAGATGAACCAAGACAATATCTACCCAAAGATTGGAGATTATCCAAGTATCACCCCAAGGACTTAATCATTTGTGATACTTCTAAGGGTGTAAGTACTAGATCTCAACTTAATCTTTTAGATAATAATCTTGCTTTTGTCTCTCAACTTGAGCCAAAATCAATTAATGAGGCTCTTGATGATGAGAGTTGGGTACTTGCTATGCATGAAGGACTCAACCAATTTGAGAGAAATAAAGTGTGAGAACTTGTCCCTATGCCTAAAAACACAATTATAGGTTGTAAGTGGGTGTTTAGGAATAAGTTAGATGAGTAAGGTTTCATTGCAAGAAATAAAGCTAGATTGGTTGCTAAGGGATACAACCAAAAGGAAGGCATAAATTATGATGAAACCTTTGGCCCCTCCCCCCGTAGTAAGATTAGAGGCCATTAGGATTCTTTTAGCATTTGCATGTCATATGAATTTCAAACTTTTTCAAATGGATGTGAAAAGTGTTTTTTTTTTAATGGGATTATAGAGGAGGAAGTCTATGTTAAACAACCTCCAGGTTTTGAGTCTCATTGTTTTCCAAACCATGTTTTCAAACTGAACAAAGCCTTATATGAATTAAAACAAGCTCTAAGAGCTTGGTATGAAAGGTTTAGTTCATTTCTCTTGAAAAATGATTTTGAGAAAGGAAAGGTGGACACCACACATTTTTTCAAAAAGCATAAGTATGATATATTAATCGTTCAAATCTATGTCGATGATATTATCTTTGGTGCTACTAATGAATCTCTTTCTGAGGATTTTGCTAAGTGTATGACTAGAGAATTTGAAATGAGCATGATGTGAGAGCTCAAGTTCTTTCCGAGTCTACAAATCAAGTAATCCAAATAAGGTATCTTCATCAACCAAGCCAAGTACACAAAGGATATGCTAAAGAAATTTGGCATGGATGGTTGCAAGGTAGTAAAAACTCCAATGAGCAGTACCATCAAGCTATATAAGGATGAATCGGGTAAGATGGTAGATGACAAGAGATATTGAGGTATGATCAAATCTCTATTTTATCTTACTACTTCTAGATTGAATATCATGTTTAGTGTTTGCATGTGTGCTAGATTCCAATCCACTCATAGAGAATATCATTTGAATGCTATTAAAAGGATCTTTAAGTATTTGCATGGCATAATACACTTAGGACTATGGTATCTTAGGGATTCTTCATTTAGTCTCATAAGGTATTCGGATGCAGATTATGCTGGGAGCTTATTAGATAGAAAAAGCACTTTCAAAACTTTCCAATTTATTAGTGAATGTCTAGTTTCATGGTTTAGTAAAAAGTAAGTATCGGTTTCCTTATCTACCGTAGAAGCCAAATATGTGGCGGCGGGTTATTGTTGCACCCAAGTTCTTTAGATGAAACAATAATTGAAGGATTTTGGCAAAGTAGTTGATCACATTCCCATTAAATGTGATAACACAAGTCCTATTAATCTCTCCAAGAATCCGATCCAACACTCTGGGAGTAAGCACATAGATATTAGACATCATTTTCTTAGAGATCATGTGCAAAAAGGTGATGTTGTGTTAGAATTTATTGACACAAATCATCAACTTACATATATTTTCATCAAATCTATAAATGAAGAAAGGATGAACTTCATTAAGTGAGAATTAGGAATGCTTGATGGAAGCTTCCTAAAGTGAAAATTCTTAATCTTGTGTGATACTGCTTTGAATATTGGTATTTGTTGATTTGTGATACTAATATATGTATTTTCCTATGGATCCCAATTTTTCATTTTTCTAAAATTAGTTTTTCAATTCTTATCCTTGCTGACTCATAATTTGCGATCGTTATTCCTTCTTCATGGTCGCAAATTACAAGTCAATTTCACCCAGTTGTCAAATGTCAATTCACGATCATGAAATTTAAACTCCATCCCGAATTTTTGTCAATTTTTAAAAAATGTGACTGTTAAGGTGCATATTCTTGAGGAAAATTTATCCGTTACTCACATTTTTCAGAATTCGTTGTCACGACTCATGGATTTGTGGACACGAATTAGAGTAACCGCCTAGGCAATTAAGTGATTTGATTGCCAACCATTACCTCTTTTCATTTAATCCATTTCTAGCTGTTTATAGCCATTTTCACACCCCCTCAAAGCTTATAAATACCCCCTTCAACAGTACTCTCATCACTTCACTTCCAAACATCATTTCTCTCTCTCTCTCTAAATCTCTCTAAATCATCAAGCTCTATGGCTCCAAAGAAGTTCTCCAAGGTAGACAAAGGCAAGGCAGTGGCTCAACCTTCTGCACCTCCTGCCCTTCATCTTATGAAGGGAATAACCAAGGAAGAAAAATATAGATTCAAGGTAAACTCTTCCAAGGTCATTCTCCCAAATAATATTCCATTAACATTCATACTGCAAACATTGTGTATCAATGCTGAAATTAGAGCCTATCTCTCCAACTTGGGATGGAATGAGTTCATCTTTTGAGATGAACCCAAATACGAGGAGGTTGTGCAAGAGTTTATGTGTACAGTGCAACTAAGCTGAAAAGCTTATTCGAGAGCCAGACAATACAGATTAGTGTTTCAAGCCTTTGGCAACCCTTTTTTCATTACCTTAAACCAATTGTCTTCTCTTTTCAACTCACAAGTCGAAGAACACATTCCCTTCATCATCTCCACACTTGACATTATCTACTCCGAATTTTGGTCTAAAATTTATATTCAAACCAAACACGACCCCCACTATTCTTTATCCAAACACATCAAATCCCTACCCCTTTAAATCCTTCATCGCATCATCACCTTCTCCATAAACACAATAGGTGATGGTAACAATAAGGTTTCTCAAAAAGACTTGGCATTCTTGTTTTGCCTTGTTAAAAACCAACCAATCCAAACCGGCTGATACTTTGTGGATCAATTGATCCACATGAGTACAAAACCAAAAATCCAGTTTAGCTTGCCCTCTCGCATTATAGCAATCTACCATTTTGTTAGAGTACTTGATGAAGAGAAAGAGAAATTCCTCACCAAGAAGCTCCTTCCATCTCAAAATTTCATAGACCTCACCTATCTCATAAATGCCAAGGCCATTCATCCGAATACATATAATTATACCCTTGGTGCAATAGGGGCAAATGAAATGGAAACCTCCTAAGCTTTGAAAGGAAAGAGGCTTTAAATTGAAAAAGGCACCATACAAGTCCCTCCTCCTCAACTAAAAGCCAAGACAAAGTTATCTCTTACCACCATTGATCAAAAATTAGACAAACTAATGAGGATGATGAAGGGAAGGTTCCTCTTCCTTTCACATATTCACAATGATATGGTGGATCTCCAAGAGAAACTAGGAGTTCCTCCTTGCCATCTTCCATACTTCACCGAAGTTGAAGATACGCAAGATGGAGATGGCAATGAATATGATGTTGAGGATGGGGATGAAGCCGAGGGAGCAACACAAGCACAAGAGGCACCATCTTCCGGAGATGATAATGATTCTCCACTCATCTAGATTAGGGATCTTTCTGTATTTGTTTTGTTTATCTTTTTTTAACAAATATTGTGATCCCACAGTGATGTAAATAAAAAGTTTGCAATACATTGTCTTATGTGTGTGATGCTTTTTAAAAGTATTATTCTCTTACTCTTTATATATGCTTACAATTGTTTTTCATGTCCCTTACACTTTCTTTTTGATCTTGCCAAAGCGGGAGAGATAGTAAGTATTTTAGTTTAAAAGGGAATATTAACTTGAAAATTATAGCATATGTTAAGGGGGAACATCATACTTTGCTTTCTAGAAATTTCACCATCATACTTAGCTTTTTAGAAATTTCACTTTGGTTGATTGAATGCCAAACTTAGAAGTTTCATCTTAAGCATTCATTCATATTATACTCCAACTTCACATAATTGTATTATTTTTCACATATGATCAATCTATGTTGTCAAAATCAAAAAGGGGGAGATTGTTGGACTAGGGTGGTTAACTCTAAGTCTCGAACCTCTTTTGATCTTGACAAAAGGGATTGACCAATTCTAATGTTCCAAATTAAGTGTTGTTTTGTAGTTTTTAGCAAGTGTTTACATTGAAAGTTGGATGGAGTTAAAAAATCTCCAAAGTATGCTAGTGCCTCCTAATTTGCGATCGCAACTTGATAAATCACTACCGCGAACTAGACTAAGGCAAGTTTGATAAAATGGATAGACATATTTGTAGGCCACTTCTTTGTTGTGACCAATTCAAAGAAAGGAAAGCCAAAGTCACAGACGAATTCGCTGTGTAAGTTCTGCCTCAATCGCGACCTTAAATTTCGAAGTAACTCAATATGGAATCAAGTCCACAACCACAGCTTGACAAGTGTCTTAGGTAATTGTTGGAAGATAAAAATCGCAATGGGAACTTATTGGTAAGGACCGCCAATTCAAAAGAAGAATATGAACACTTTTGGCAGATGAATTTGTGTCCTCAGTCGATACAAGTAAAATCGCGACCGCTACTTTTGAGAGCAGGTGGAAAGCAACGATTACATTTTCCTAGTGAACTAATGAGAAGTTGCCATGTGGACTAGTCGTTAGACACAAATAGGGTTTTTCGTATGGAATTTGGATTTCATGACCGCTAATGAGTAGTAGCGACCGCAAATTGGTACTGTCAAGCATTTAATGTGAAAATCTATCAAGCACAATTTGAATTTTTTGTACTAGTTTTATTGCAATGTCTCTTTGGTAGGTAGAGGCTATAAATGCCTCACCGAACAGATGTAAATACAAGAGAGTTGATAACTTTATACCCAAACTCCTGCAATTTTGCTACTCAATCTTTTTGATTCTTTAAGTCATTATTGGGTGTGAGCCTATCAAAATACTAAGAGAGGTTATTGTGTGAGTCTGTTAAAACACAAGTGTAAAGGTTGTTGTGTGAGCCTCAAAACACAAGACTATAGGTTGTTGTGTAAGCCTTCAAAAGACAAGTGTAAAATTTTGGTGTAAGTTTGAAAACACCTTTGAATGATAGTGGAACACCTAAATTCTAAGAATTGGGGAGTGGACGTACGGTCTTTTATACCCGAACCACTATAAATTTTATGTTTCTTTTTTACTCACTTCTCTTCTCCCTTTCATGTTTTAATTTTTATATACCAATTAAACCCCCTCCCCCCTTTATTGGTGCCTAAGGCTAACAGTGGTGAGTTTAAGAATGCTAAGTTTCATAGCCTCTGTGATGAGTAGGGTATCTCACATAATTTCTCAACTCCTAGAACTTCGCAACAAAATGGTGTGGTGCAAAGGAAAAATAAAAATATTCAAGAAATGGCTAAAACCATGTTAAATGGGTACAATCTTCCTAAGTATTTTTGGGCATAAGCTATGAATATTTCTTGTTATGTCTCAAATAAAGTCTCAGTGAAACCTTTATTAAATAAAACTTTATATGAGTTATGGAACATTAGGAAGCCTAAGACTGCATATTTTAGAGTTTTTTATTATAAATGTTTTATTCTAAACACTAAGGACATCCTTGGAAAGTTTGACACCAAATCTGATGATGGAATCTTCCTTGGATAGTCTGCCAATTGCGAAGTGCATAAAGTTTTCAACAAGAGAAAACTTATTGTATATGAGTCTATGCATGATGTATTTTATGAATCTAATCCCATTTCTTCAAGAATATAATAAGATGTTGACAATATTATAGGTCTTATAAGTGAGCTAAAAATTAGTAAAAAAGAAAGGATATGGATAAGCAACAAGGAAAGAGCAACGAAAGAATTAAAGCTCCATTTTCACCACCTCCAAGTGAAGAGCAAACTCAACTTGAAAGGGACTGAATTTTCAAGAAGGATCACCTAAGATGTCTCATCATTAGTGATTCATCAAACCTGATAATAGCTATATCATCTTTTAGAAATACATGTACCAATCTTGCCTTTTTATCCCTTATTAAGCTTAAGATAATAGATGAGGTTATTAAAGATGAACTAGATTCTTACTATGCAAGAAGAACTCAATCAGTTTGAAAGGAACAAAGTATGGATCTTAGCTTATATACCACATAGACATTTTATTATCGAAACCAACTGGGTCTTTTGAAGCTAGCATGATCAGCTTTAAGCCATTGTTAGGAATAAGGCTTCATTAATAGTCAAAGGCTATAACCAAGAAGAAAGGATTTACTTTTATGAGACTTTTATACCTATAGCTAGACATATTCTGATTGCATTTGCATCTCACATGGAGTTTAAGTTATACCAAATGGATGTCAAAAGTGCATTCCTAAATGGTTACGTTGAGGAGGAAGTATTTGATAAAAAACTTCCTAGATTTTTGCTTTCTAAATCATGTCTATAAGCCCATTAAAGTTGTATATGGCTTGAAGCAAGCTCCAAGAGCTTAGTACAAAAGACTAAACAACTTTATTTTAGAGAAAGGTTCCATTAAAGGACTGGTAGATACCACTCTCTTCTCTAATAAAAATAATGGGGACATCTTATTAGTGCAAATATATGTAGATGATATATTATTTGGTGTCATTATTGTTTGTTTGTGTGAAGAATTCTCTAAGGTAATGCAGAGTGAGTTTGAGATGAGCATGATAAAAAAAAACTTATGTTCTCCCTTATATTGCAAACCAAACAAGGGAAGGAATGGATCTTCAGTAACCAAGCTAAGTACATGAAATAGCTAATCAAAATATTTGGCATAGTTAACAACAAAGCTTATAAAACACCAATGAGCATTGACATCAAACTAGATATGGATGAACATGGTAAAAATATAGACAAAAAACTATACAGAGGTATGATTAGTAGTCTACTTTTATCTTTCAGTCTCTAGACCTTATATCATTTCAATGTTTGCTTATGTGCTTAATATCAATCTAATCCTAAGGAATCACACTTACATGCTATAAAACACATACTTAAATATCTTAATGGTACTCTTAACTTAGGACTGTGGTATCCTAAGAGTTATTCATTTGAATTAAATGCATTTTTATACTAATTTTTTTGGTTTACCCTAAATAGAAAGAGTACTTCAGGCATATATCAATTACTTGATCAATGCTTAGTGTCTTGGAGTAGTAAAAAGCAAAATCGAGTTGTTTTGTCAACTGCAAAAGCTAAGTATATGGCAACTGATCTATGCTATGCCCAAATCTTATAGATGAAACAATAACTTATTGATTACAAAGTTTTTATAAAGCAAGTTTCTATTCGATGTGATAACACTAATGCCATAAATCTATCTAAAAATCTCATTCGACATGCTATAAGCAAGTATATAGACATAAGATATTATTTTATTAAGGATCAAGTGAACAATGGCAACATTTGTATTGGAATTTCTTGATACTAACCATCAATTGGCAGATATTTTCACTAAATATCTTTGTGATGAAAGAATGCAATTTATCAAAAGGAAACTTGGTATGATTGATGTGAACACCTTGGGATAAGATCAAACAGGTTCATCTTTTTCCCAATTTACTTATGATTAGTGTTGCGTATGTTGCTAATTGATCACTATTGAAGCTTTTAGATTTATTGTCTACAATTTTTAAATATGAATTATTATGGTTATCCTATCAAAATTTTAGTTAAATTCATTATCTTTTTATTGAATGTGATTGATAATGTTCATCAACTAAGCTTTAAGATTTTTCAAAATGATTGTTTTATTAAAAAAATTTATTTTAATTGAGTTTTTTTTTATTGAGGAACATGTTTAATGCCCATTTTGATGATTCACGACTGTTGAAATATATATGAAGTTAATAATTTGGATCTGTTGGATTCCTTGATTGTTGTGAACTATTAAGGATCATTGGCATCATTTTTAATGGTCATTATGAATTTGCCACCATCATTGGTTTAGCAAGTTGCAAAACCAAGCTCACAGTCATGTCCATTGATCATTGTCATTATCAATGTAGTTGTTTACCACCTCCAACAATCATATTTTTTAAAGGTTGTGTTAAATAGCTATTTAAACCTTATTTTTAGTCATTTTTAGTATATATTATTGCCTTGTATCATCTACATCTCTCTCAAATCTCTACTGCATAAACTTTTGCTAAATCAAATTCATCAAGGCACCTAAAACCAATTCTACCAAAAGATTCAAACAAGTTGAAAGAAAGAACCCACAACCATCCTCGTCCAAATCTAGCTAAAAAATAAAGGAAAACCTATTCTCTCTATTGAGTCAAAATAGGAAGATTGCTCCAAAACCATCAATAACTCAATCACAAATGAAGAAAGTCAATGCCTTTATAGATGCTAAAGGGAAAAATAAGATGTCACATCGAGGTGAAGCAGAGGATTACC
Organism: Omphalea diandra; assembly: GCA_949677035.1. NCBI lineage: Eukaryota > Viridiplantae > Streptophyta > Magnoliopsida > Malpighiales > Euphorbiaceae > Omphalea > Omphalea diandra. The sequence continues at coordinate 27,345 of CATIWR010180421.1, read as the reverse complement.
CAAACCCATTTAAAAAAATACAGCTACCATCTTGGTATATTAGTTGGCACTCAAAACTGAAAAAGAAAATGATATTGCTGAGAAAGTAGTAAAATGACAACTCTGTGGTGGGAAATTCTTGGAATGGAATGACTTATGAAGATATCACTTGATAAAACAAGTGGAAAAGCTCATGACAATGATTGGTTAGGAACTCTTTTGCCACATCAAGGAGTCTACATATATGAATTAATAGTATAATTTCTAATAACTCCAGAAGTCCTCAGTAACGATTGTGATGTGCATGATGAATTAGGTATTGTTAAATTCGAGTTATCTGGGAAAAATACAAGGTTCATCTAAAGGACATGGCTAGATACTTTGACGCAACAAACACTAGTTTAACTGAACATCCTCCATCTTTTAAGATTAACATTAATGAGTATTGGAAGTCCATAATAGATGGGACTACCAATACAACAATAGTAACAACAAAGCCTTAAAACATAAAAGTCATACTCTAAGGATTGCCCATCGCTACATAACATATAACATGAATGGTAGGGGTCAATTAAATGGAAATTACACCTTGATGTATCTCTTCTATTTATGGTGTATGAAGAACAAATAAAGAGTGAACACACCCTAGCTACTACTTTAAATTGGATAGCTAAGTAGACAAGACCAATGCTTTTGTGATGGCTTACTACATCACAAAGCTAACTAAGTTTGTAAAGGTTATCCCTCCCACTAAAGAAGAGCTTGAAGATCTTGATATTATGTTTGAGAAGCTACCTACAAATAAGCCACATGGTGAAAAATGCTACTAAGCATGGGCATTTTTATGTATAATGGACAATAGAATAATAATGCTAAAAATGGAAGAAGGAGTTGCTCCTCAAGATGAAAAAGATAGAGACAACCTTGAGGAAATCATTAGGGCAAGAGTTAAAGCTGTAAGCAAAATTGAGACTAGTGAGCCTACTCCATCAATATCCATATTTGAGAAGAAAGTTATTAAATAGCTCGAACAACTCATAACTGTTGTTAGTAGGCTTGAAGCATCGTCCACTACCCTCGATCAAAATTTGAACAAGCTCAAATATCATATGAAGGACCTAACTCAGACTCTTGATTAGATTGTTATAAGGTTAAATCTACAACTAAGAAGTCCACTTAATCAAGAGTAGCCAGCTATGTAACCTAAATAAGAACCCAAAGAGCTAAAAGCTCCAATAGAACCCACTAAGCCAACCCTTAACCCACCTACCAAAACCATTCCCTTTTATGATCCATCTATATGATTTTGAATTTTCTTTTGCAATTTTCTTGTTAACTGTAGTATATGATGGACCACACATCCAAATTTTCATTTGATAATAAACAACCATGTGTTTTTCTTATTTCTTTTTATGCATTTTTGTATTCTCTATTGTAATACATGTCATTTCCTTTCTTCTATTTGATCAATTTTTTCTTTTTTGGTAGTGCCAAATGGGAAGAGGATATATATAAAATCGAAAGAAGGAAGAACATATACAAGGAGAGAGAACAATTAAAATGGGAAACATGTAAATTCTATGTTTAAGGTGGAGTTAATGATATCAAAATTTGATATATCTTGACTTGTGCTATCATCTCTCATAACTTACTTATCCTTATTGCTTTTGAGGAATTATTTGTCTTCATCAAAAGGAGGGGGGGGGAGGGGAGGGGGGGAGGAGGGGGAGAGAGAATGTTGAAACCTTTAGGTTCTAAGTTCTTATTTTGATGATCACGAACAAGACTTATGACTAACCATATGCCTTAGTTGTTTGTGTTAAATCTTGCAAGTACATCATTTCATTAAATGGTGATGTTTGGAGAAGATTTTTTTAATAGCACACTCAAGCTGAAGGTTTTGAGGTTGAAAACTCTAAGTTTTATAAAATGGAAGTCAAAACAAAATCAGTTAGACAATCCAAAGGACATTACTTTGTTTAAACATGCATTAGAAAAGTACTATAACCTATGTTTCACTCTCTATACCTCTTAATGAGGGTTATGTTTTCACAACAGGCATTAGAAAAGTGCTCTAGTTTGTGCTACACCTTCTGGACCTCCCAATAGGTTATTCTTAATAAAATAATAGGCATGAAAATGCGTCTAATGGTTGTATTAAAATTACCAATAGGCATTGAACTTCTTTTGGAAATTATGAAAAACAAAACATAAAGCTCACACAATCTAGAAATCAACAATAATCATTAATTATACTTCAATAAGCATTGACCTTATATTTAATGACCATAGAATTTGTCCAACAATCACTAAGAAAAAGGAGGAATAAATAAGAGAGGATGAGCCTCAAACCATTAACCTTCAATAGTTAGTTCCAACGAGCATGTCAAATAGAACCAATGACTGTTAAAGTTAAAGATTGACTACCAACAACCTCTCTTTGTGAAATCAATAAGGGTGAGTGCTTCGACAATGAGCATGAAAATTCTTCAACAGGTGCTAATTGTTCACAATTGTAATCTAAAGTGGCAGTTATTTCTCTAGCTGCTAGTTTCTTGTTTCAGCTTATAAAAGGAACTACATTCAACAAAAAACAAAAAGGAGATTTGTTATACTAAGAGAGTAATCCATTGTGAAAGCCATTCTCAATTAAAAAGGCTACATTACATTGAGAATAAAAAGTGATGTAATATCCAAGAAAGATCTATTGACCAAGCTTGTTAGAGAACTTTAAAGAGTTGTCTTTAAAATAAAGGTTAAAAGTCAAGCTTCTTGAAAATTCTCTCCACATTCTTAGCCACACCAAACGTACTTTATAAATATGTACTTTGATCAATCATTATTGCTTAATTGAGAGAGTTTTTTCTTCTTCTAAAAGTGTTGTAACTTTGTGTAAGGAAACTCTGAGTTGGGAAACCATTGAAAACCACATCTTATGAAAGGTTTAAGGTAGCACATGGAAACTACTTTAGGTTAATGTTTAAGTAGTACTTATAAACTACTTGTATGGGCCTAATAGTGCCTACAAATTTATCACTTGTAAAGGCTTGGTAGTGCCTAGAAACTTACTATTATACAGGTTATTAATAGCACCTTAAGCTATCTTGATAGTGAAGTCTCTAGTGGGAATAATAGAGGAGAGGACATAGTATCAAACCTCTATAAACCTTATGTGTTGATTCTTCATCTACTTTCACATTTATTCAATTTGTAAATTTGTCATTACCCTATTTAGCCCTGTTCTAGGGCACCAAGGGACAACACATTTGTTATTAGAGCTTAGGCTTTAAAATTAAGTACGTATTTTTATTTATCTTATACTTCATATTGTTGTTCTAATCATTTTCTTTGTGTTTGTTTTTTTGCATTCTTTTTCTTTTTCCTTTTCTATAAATCATTTTCTTGAATTCTTCTTCTTAAACTCATTTCTTTCATCATTGTTACTAATTATTTATTTTATAAAAAAAGGATGTTTCCAAATTACACTTTATTTCTATCAATTCAATTTTCAACTAGTTTGTTTTCTTTGTGATTAGGTTCAATCATCAAAAAAAAAAAAAGAAAAAAAAAGAAAATGAAGACATCTAAAATCGAAAAGAAAAGAAGGATAGGTTAAAAAAAAGAGATAATTGAAAAAAAAAAAAAAGAAAGGAATTTGAAATTGCATTTTGGTGACTTTAAATCTTATTATACTTGATTTTTTTTGCTTCTATTTTTTTCAATTTATTTTATGTGCTTTTATTTGTTATTATTTATTTTCATGTGTTTCTATTTACTTTCATTTATTTTTATTTACTTCTATTTATTTTAGTTTACTTCCATTTATTCCCATTTGCTTCATTTGTTTTTGTTTGCTTTCATTTGTTTTCATCTATATCCATGTGTTCTCATTTGTTTTTGTTTGTTTATTTTCATTTGTTCCTATTTACTTTCTTTGTGTTCTAAAGTTGATTTTAATTAGGAATTACTTGTTTTACTTTATGATTAATGTTGAACTTGATAATAGCAACTTTAGTTTCAAAAGAACTAAAAGATAAGAACTAAGAGTGGTAAAAAAAACAAGAGTGGTGAGCACATTAGAGCGTAAAAGCCCAATATGTATGAAACACGAGTGCGAGTAACATATATTAAGAGTAAACATGCGAAGAAGTTTTTTGTGAGGTTTATATTTATTTTCTTACATCTTATTTTATAATGGTAGGTTATGATAAAAAGAGGCCAAATCTCTAATGGCCAACAAGATACGATAATAATAAGCCAATGGTTCCAAATTTTACAGGAAAGGTGATCTCAAGGAGTACTTGGCACGAGAAAAGCACGTAGAGATCATGTTTGAATACCATGACTCTTCTGAAGAAAAAAAGGTACCAGTTGCTACTCTTGCATCTGAAGATGATGCCTTGTTGTAGTGGGATCAGTAGTGGGATCAATTGACATTAGCTAGAGAACATTATGGATGGGACCCTACTTCTACATGGCAAAAGCTAAAAAAAAAATGTGAAAGTGGTTTGCACAAAATTCCTGTAAAGACTTATTTCAAAAGCCTACATAAGCTTTTGGGAGAATTAAAGATCAAAAGGCTACAATTGATGATAAGGTCGAATTACAACCATATGCGAAGGAGGATGAGAAGCAAATTCATCATAAAGAGACTAGATCTAATTCTTCATAGGAAGGTGACAAATTCGTTGCAACAACAAAAGAGGAGTTTATGCTAAAATATGAGATTTGTGTTTTTAAAGTTATAATTATTGAAACTTCTTCTTTACATAATGATGAGTTACAACCATTAAAGGATTATTCTAATGCTAAAATTGTAAGTCCCAAACACATTGATATATTAACTACAAGTAAAGATGATGCTGTTCAAAAATAAAATAAAATAATAAGAGAAAGAGTGAGAGAAAGATAAAGAGACAGATAGAGTATGCACAAGGGAGAGAAAAAGAAATAATTATACATTAAAAAGAGAGTTGTGACAAAGCTATATAATAGTGTGAGATAAGAGAGGAAAAAGGAGAGCTTAGAGAGGATGCATAAACAAAGGAGTTGTACATGCAAAATGAGTGTTTAAATAGGATGTGAAAAAAAAAAAAGTGTGCATGCAAATGGTGAGGGTGTGGAAGACTAAAAAATCTATGTAAAAGAGAGTGATGTGAGGGAAACCTACTTTTCACGAAAGCTCATGACCATGTTTTTGTTTTAAGGACATATTTATCTACTAATGATTTATATGATATAGTGCTTTTATGTCTTTTTTGAAGGGGTGTGAAGAATTGTTTTCCAAAGAGGAGCCAAAATGATTACTATCCATGGGAGGAGATGAGCATCAAACATACTTCGTTCTTAGTTCCATGGCCATTCATGAAAAAGAAAGTACATTGACAGAAAAACTTGAGGTTGAAAAAGAATTGTTTTTCTTCAAAATTAATGATTATACCTTAGTGCAATGAGGTTTCTTTTGGTTTTAAACTTTATTTTGATTTTAACAAATTCTCTTTTATTTAAAAACTTTGTTTTACTATTTATAAACTTAACTTGTCTTTATCTAGTGTTTTTATTTCATTTTCAAATTTGTTTGATATTTTTGTGTTTGTACAAACTAGGTGAAAACAAAACGTTTTGTAATATATGTTCTATTACTAATGTTTTTGTATTTAAAAGAAAATCTTTCAAGATTTGTTTAGATGAATGTGTGTGACTTGTGTTTGAAGATGGTGGAAAGATTCAATTATATATATGGTGTTCCCAAGTTCCTTTAGTGATCATGTGGGTTAGTTACTATAAACATGGTAATGAAAGTATGTTTACTAATGCTTTATCATGAGGTATGAATTTCTTTCTACTTTAAAAGCTTATAATTTTGAGTTATAAGTTCATTAAAGACTTATATGTGGATGACCATGATTTTAGTAATTTCATTCATGCTTACGAAATGGTTGTTTTTGGAAAATGCTTTCGGCATAATAAATTTTTGTTTAAAGATAATCAATTGTGTGTGCCTAAAATTAATCTACATGAGTTTCTAGTTAAAGAAGCACATAAGAAGGTAATAATAAGACACTTTGGTGTGTTAAAAAATTTTGATATTTTGCATGAACATTTTTATTTACCTAACATGTAATTGGATATGTAATAACTTTGTGATAAATGAGTTACATATAAACAAACAAAGTCTAAATGGAAACCTCATGGGTCATGCATGCCATTAACTAGGATTGATGTTTTAATGAATTTTGTTTTAGGTTTGCCTAGGTCTAAATAGGGCAATGATTCAATTTTAATGGTGATTGATTGCTTTTCTAAAATGGCATAAGTTATTGCATGTCCTAAAACTAATGATTCCATTAACCTTGGCAAATTGTTTTTCAATTAGATTACAGTAATGCCAATCTATTTAAAGCAAGGTTGTTCCATGTTACATAAGGAAAGAAAAGTACATCTTTTTGTGACTACAAGAATTGAATGCTATAAACAAGGTAAGCATGGTGTTATTTTTCTTATTACTTATATTTCTCTTTATCTTGATGTAGGTCAAGATTCAAGGATGAATCTTTTTAAAAAGAGGGGGTATGATGTGAGCTAAATTAGGAACAAGCTTGAGGCTATAAGGAATGAAAGGAACTATCAAAGAAATCTCATTCAATAGAAGAAAGGCATCACAAAATCATTAATCTTGCCATATTTGCAGTTATCTTATTTGGCCAATCTTCTTCACAAAGCAAAAATGGTCAATCCTATACTTTAAATTCATATGTGGATCTTGAAGATGAAATCTACAAGTCTAACTCTTCAAATGAAGCAATTTATACTAAAAATGTTCTAAAAGGTTCAATAAAGGTTTTAAAATATCTTAAGAAGCTTCCATGAATAGTCCAAGCAACTTTGGATGGAAGAACAATAATCCTATAGAGGATACAATAGGGTGCAACAATGTGTGGAAAGATGACAATTAAAGTCAAATCAAATATCTTTCAAGATATGCAAGACCCCAAGGATATTCTCTCTATCCTTACTTGGTTGAATTCTTCTTCCTCTTTAAAATAAGATTTCTTTTATTGTTTGAATTGTATTATTAGTTAATAATTAGAATGTTTGGATACCCTACTTGACCGAATTGGCATAAAACATTTTCTTATTAGTTTCTTTTAAAGTTTCTTTAATATGAATTATCATTTATTCCTAATTAGTTTGAGTTATGTAATGCCTATAAATAGATGATCTAAAACATGTATTTGTAATTGAATTTACCTACAGAAAATTTGTTTATAGCAACCTAAGTGATAAAAGAATTAAAGGATGTTTAATGTCCAAACCTAGAATCAACTAAGTCTATTTTAAGTTTAGAATTAAACAAGTTCAAAAAGCTACTTAAATTGTCACTTAAATGACCTAACCAAATTCTTTCAAGAACCAATGACAAGAACAATTTCTAAATTATAATTATATTGGGAATAAAAGTTCTAACTACTTGATTCTTGATGGATCCTTAGGCAAAGGTAACAACATTGCATACACATTTGGGACAAGTTATTTACGTTTGTATCATTTTTTCCTTTTTGAAAGGAAATTAAAATTTTTCAAAGTGATGGAGGTGGTGAATTTACCTTATATGAGTTTGAAAGGCATTTAAGTCATTGCATAATTTACCATAATTTTCTTATCCTTATACTCCATAACAAAATGATGTTGCTAAAAGAAAACATCGACATATTATGGAAATAGGGTTGACCTTACTTTTTCAAACAAATTTCCCATTAAAATATTAGATAGATTCCTTTCTCACTATTGTCCATTTAATAAATAATATGCCTTCCACCATCTTAAAGATGGATCTCCCTTTTTTTATATTATTTCAAAGAAATCCTAATTATGGATGCTTAAGCATTCTTAGATGCAAGTGCCTTTCATATCTCTGAGAATATAGAAAGAACAAATTTTCTGAAAAGGACATTTCCTTGTGTTTTTATATGATGCAGTCCTATACACAAAGGATATCAGTATCTTGACCCTTTAACTAATAGGGTTTATATCTCAAGACATGTAATTTTTACAAAAATAATTTTCCATTCGCCTCTGACAAGAAAAGTGTTGCATAAAAATTAGTCTTCTGTTCTAAAAACTAAAACATGGATACAAAAGGCAAAAGGCTCCTCACACAAGAAACCAATAACACCAACTAGATCCAAAAATATTGATCATGATGAAATCAGGGTATTTGTATTGAAAGAGAACTACAAAGTGAACCAATTGACATCGACAATTGAGATGGAAGACTAAAAACAATGATGGTCCTCAAAATAAGCAAAATTATGATATAAATACCAATAAGGAACACTATTTTATTAGCATTGAGGAAGGAGCAAGCAATGATAACAAAAGTAAAAAAGATCAAACTGAAATAATTAAGGAAGTGATGCCCAAAGAGCCTTTAAATAGATCCAACAAAATCAAAATGAAGTTAAAAATCAACACTAAAGACTCTAAGTGTAAGTGCTTCAAACTCTGGGTTTCACTCAAACAAGTGGAATCTTGCTTATGAATCCATCCTTTTATAGATCAATGGGGGATTGAGAGGATGAGGGTCTTTAGATTAGTAACGACACTAAGACATGGCATAATTTTGGATCAACTAGGGATATTTTAAGCCTTATGTACGTTCAAAGCCTTAAGTCTAAATTGTGGTCATTAAGGGGGGCCAAGGTAAGATAATACTTTGGTATCATCCCTATAAATTATGGAGTCACCACCCAACTTTGGCTGAGATGAGAATTTAGGCATTGTAAAATCTAAACCAAATCTAAGTAAATTAAAAGGCCCATTTTATCTCAATCCCATTAAAGATTAGGTTAAAAAATTGGGTACGATTTAGGGAAAAGGTTAGGCACTCCTAGACTATGGAGATGTTAGGAATTGGCCTTCGAGCATCTTTGGTTCACTTTTGATATCTTAACCAAGTGATCAGTTAGTCCAATTAGCAATCATAAACATGCCTTTAGTGCCATCAAATCAAACAACCCAAGTTATCAATCCAAAGGGGAAGGGGTCATGCATCATGACAAAAAGGGTGACATGTATATCAATATCCATATATATCCATCACATGTCACGCATATTCATCTTAGAGGAATGGGGGCATGTGACATGGCATAGGGCAAACCTGCATTTTCATTCATCGTACATCATGTATAATCATCTCAAATGGGTAATGTGACATGGCATGGGATTTTATCATGTATAATATCTTTCACGCATCATCCATGCTCATATGGGATGATTATCAAGACAAAATAAAAGGTCTAGCTCAAATAATCACCTATGCCCAAAAGGAACATAAAGTAAATAATTTCAACATAGTCAAAATAAAGAAAAGCAAAATAAAAAAACCTATACCATGACCAATAACTTACCATGCCTCCAAAGTTAGGGTACCTAAGCATGCATCTATGTCAGAGATAACACATCCCAACATCACATAAAAATGTAATAATGTCAAATAAAAACAAAGATATGAGTTTTGGAATATAAAAAAGTGTAAACATGAAATGCAAGCAATTTGCAGGATTTCTAATGACCTTAACATTTTTAAAAATTAGCACGCCCATAATGAGACTCCCAAGGTCTTAAAAACCCTAAGTTCCTTACTTAGCCAATATCAAATTAGGCCTAAATAGAAACATAAAATATCACTTGATTAAGTTGTGTAATAATATGGAGTATTAATATAAAATGCACCTTAAAATTATTTAAAACTTGTTCAAGATTCCATTTTTTAAATGAACGGGGTCTTACACCATTTGACCTCACCCTGTTTTGCCAATTGAACTATAAAACCTCACAAAAAATATCTTTGGAATAAAAGAATATGGATGAAAAAGGAAAAGGGTTTGTAAACTGTCCTAATCATATTAGATTGTATAACCCATTATAAGGGTTGTATAGCCCAAAAAAAGGGATTGTATAACCTACATTAAGGCTATGCAACCTTTATTTTTTGGGTTTTAAAAACCAAAGAAAGAAAGGAAAAAAGGGAGGAAGAAGAAGGGGCAAGGAGGTCCTATGGATGCCTTTGTTCCTTTGCCCTTATATGCTCACAAGTTTAATATTTTCCTATAAAATGCCATTAAGAATGCAAAGTGTAGCCTCAAAGCCTTAGGAACTACCTTGGATGTTAGTGTATTTAGGCTAAGTGTTTAATTTCTAAAGGATTGGTGTTTTGAGCTATGATTTTGGAAAACTAACCTTAAGGTTGTCCAAGCCACTTATTCCTCTTCAAATGAGAGGAGATTTATAGAAAAATAAAGGTGCACTAGAGTTGGAAATGATTCTAGTTATACCATGTTCGTGTCTAGTCACAAAGAATAAGGTGAATCTTTTAGGATTTAGGGTTCACAAACGGGATGTACAACTATGTTTGGGTTGTACACCTAACCATTAGAGCTATATAGCCAAAAGGTTTAAAATGGGACAGTTCAAAAAGTTATGAGAATTAGGATTTCAGTTAGGGCTTTACAACCCTACCTTAGGTTATACAACCCAGCTTGGTAGGTTGTACAACCCTACTTAATGAGGCTTGGCAGGTTGTAAAACTTTGCTTAACAAGTTATATAGCCCATTAAGCCTATGTTGGTAGCCTATTTTTAGTTTTGGGCTAGGTCTTAGGCTTGCTTTATTCTTCTCAAAGGTTTCCTAAGACCTTATTTATTTTCCTTTAGCGATTCCTTCTTTGCATTATAAGGAACATTTTTAGTGGTTTTCATCATTAGGCTTACATCCTGAGGCCTATAATATGATGCTTGTAGTTTGCCCCTTACTTTGTGGGGCTCAAGAAACATCATTTGAGAAATGGCTATTTGAAGAAGTCACATTGAAGCAATATAAAAAAATATAAACATTAGCAAGGATATCAAAGGATACAATTCTCTCGCGGCTCTTTGAATAGGTGCTAAATCTTGTTCTAGTAACTCTTTAGCGGGTACCAGCGTGTTCTAGGTGCTTCTCATAGCGTTTAGGTAGGTAAGGGACATTACAGTGGCTTTTCTAATAGGCATTGAGTTTTTTCTAGCAACCCTCTAGCAGATACTAGATATTTTTATATCCTTTAATAGCTCTCTAACAGATACTAAGGATGTTCTAAAAGCTTTCTAATAGGTATTGGATAATTTTGTATCTTTTAACAACTCTCTAGTAAGTAATTAGGATGTTTTAATAGCTTTCTTATAGGTACTAGGTGGTTCTTATATTTCTCAATAGCTTTTCTTACAAGTACTAAGTTTGTTCTAGTAACTCTTTAATAGGTACTAAGTAGTTCTTGTATTCGATGTGTTTATAGTTGTCTTCTCATAACTACTAATGTTCTTCAATAATTAACTAGTGTTTTGCCCTTCTGACTAGTGGTCATAGCTTAAAGAGGACCCTTAGGGTTGATCTTATGTCATTTTTGCCCTTTTGGCATGTTGAAATTTATCAGACACTCTTGGAGCCCTTCTATCTATTTTTAGGGGTTCATTTTTCTCTTAAGGTGATGAGTTTGTCCTATGATGCTGTAGAAAGTGATTTTATACGTTTAAATACTTTTATGATGACAAATTTCCTATTAAAAATTCCCTAGAGGATTCAAGGGAAGTCAAGCTTCTATCTGGAGAGTGTTTTAATAATTTAGCTAGTGATTCGAATGATCAAATTGCCTTTTGGATATCTTAGTAGCAATAGGAGTATTATTGTAATTTATTTGGTAAATTAAAGGGTTGCATTATCTTTTTGGGCCTTGGGCGAGGCCATTTTTATGATTAATCTTTATTGAAGCCAAGAATTTAATGGTGATTCGGCTTGAGTAGTTAGATTTGGCTAATTGGGCTTAGAAGGTCAAATTAGGCCTGCCCAGTTTTAGGGGTCTACATGGACCAAGGGTGGTCTATATAGACCACTTGAAAAAACTTCTTTTGTAACACGAAAGTTAGATTATACAAACTAGTCTATACTATATAGACCAACCCCACTATATAAACCCCTTGACAACGACCTCGACCATTTGTGCTTTTATTTCCCCTCTCTCTTATTTTTCTCACTAAAACTCTTTGTGTTTAGCTATTAGGTTTCCCTATGTCTTCAAAAGGTTTTACCATGGCCAGCTTTACTGGTGATGAGATGTTTGACATTCCATAATAGTTTCTCAATGAAGATGTTGCCACCTGTGATGCCTTGGAGCATATACATTCTTAGTAGGGCTTTGCGAAGGTAAGCCACTTATCTAGTGCAATAGCAAAGATGATCTTAGTAGGCTTCCCCCCGTGTGTTGACACATAGATAATTTACAACCCATACCGTTACTTTACTAGAGCTATCTCGGGAGCGATATGTGCTCTTTCCCTTGCCCCTTTTACCATTTTTTAATTTTGCTAACTTTTCCCAACACTATAAATCTTGGGCATTGTCTTGGAATCCTTTTATGCATGCAAACGTTAGGTTAGTTTTAAAAATGTTCAAGGATAACTTTATGACACTTACATTTTATTTTTAATGTGGTTTCTTTTAATTTTCTATCTGTTGGTATGATTCATTACCTCAATTTACATGATTGCAAGTGTTTATTATTTCCTCTTTCATTCCTTTCCTTTTTAAGGTGATTTCTCCTTATAGAATAGAGGCAAGGTGATAAAACCTATTAGGGAGTAGTTCTGATGACAACACTCGAAAGTTATAGCCCATTTAGAAGGGACTGGACCCATGCCTCCTTTTCAGATTACTAGAGAAAGGCCAGAGGATTAATTCTTTAGTGGCCCAAGTTTTGATGGCCTCTTTTTTGAAGCTTCTCCATCACTTCGATAGGTACTTTTATAGGTATCTTAACTAGTGATATAAGGGCAAGTTGTATATATATGGCACCCAACAGGTTATTATTGCAAGTACCTCTTAAACTTTCTTTGTATTTTTGTTAATTTTTTCGTATTCTCATGCTGACATTATGTCTGTGATAAGCTTGGGCCCTTGAGATAGCCTGGCTAGCAGGCAATAACTTGTGGCTGACATGGAATGTTACTACCCTCGCTTCCATAGATGGAGTGTTGTGCCTCATGTTAAGTCCTTTATAGTTGGTAGGTATGCTCACATGAACATTATCACCTTTGATTAAGTATTACTATCTTGAAAAATGGAATCTATGTTACATCTAATCATTCATTAGTACTCTTTAGTTTTATACTTATAGCGATTAAACGCTCTTATTATAGATGTGTCTTGACTGAAGGGGCCCTTCAGAGGCATGGTCATAAGAGGTGGTAGAGGTAAAGGGCCTCTCCTATAGGTGATGCTTGATGGCAGGACCCTCACTTCGTAAATAATGTCTAGGTGAATGGGTTCTCTATTTGTGAGAGGGCTTACATGTTCAACCCATCCCTCAATGCCTGCCCTCAAACCTGTTTTGGATAGTGGACCTAAATGAGCATATGGGGCTCCTCCCTACCCTAATATAGTTTACACTAAAGGAGTAATTTATCTTAGACTATGTCCCATATAGAACTTGGATGATTGGGGCCTTAGTGGGGACATTTCTTCTATCAAAGGCAATCATAGGAGCATTTCCATGGCATGAGGCAGATGAGGGAGTCATCCTCTAGCACGGAGCCCATAGAACCACTTACACTTCACATGAAAGGCCATAACTCATACTCCTGTTATTGGAGGTCGTAAGACAGACTGCAGGTCTACATCCACAGGGTTAGAGCTTATTGTGGTACGCGAGTTGGATCCCATATTGGACAGTGTGGTGGACTTCTACATGGCATATTTGATAAAATCGATGTTGGCATTGTAACTCACTCGATCCTTTTGTACCTTCGATCCTGCTAAGAACACCCATTTGAGTACTCTTTGCTTATAACCTTATTGCATTTCCTCATGACCAACATTTTTTATTTATGAGAGTGTTTCCTTTTTTTATAGGTTCCCTAGGTCCATGTCGAGGCCATGGTCGACCTAATCACTGTACTTAAAAGCGTCGTGACTTAGCATACATGGTCCATGCAAGTTAGTAACAAAATGCCTATATGTATGCATGTTCAAGACTTGTGCCTTTGTGTGCTCTATGTCGTACCCATCCTAAACCCTTTTGTATCTTATAGGAGATGATCCAGCATTTGACACACGACCTTTATAACAAGGAACAATGTTTGGCGAAGGCCAAGGCCTTTACAAAGATGTGGACCCGATCAACTATGAAGGGCTCCAACAATAAGTATATGGCCACTAATGGAGAGGGGGACGAGGAGGCGGCATCCTCGAGGAATAGGGAGAGCTGAATCGATCAGCCACCTTTAGACTTTAGAATTTTTTCTTTCTCATTCTTTTTCATAGTACATTACATTCTTGAATTTTGTTGGTTTTTTGTTGTACTTAGTATTTAGGCGATCTGAAAGTTCTATTGATTTTAAATGATTATTTTGATGATAGAATTTCTTTTGTTGCACTAGGGTAACTTTGCTTCCATTTTTGTAAAATTATGAAATGCTTAGTTTTAATGCATAATTTTAATTTGTCCTTCAATTATGATTTTTGAATATATGTTGAACCATTTTGTTTGTCCTTGCACATACATGTGTCTCGTAGCAAGTATACTTGAATTTCTCAACCCTAAACAAAAACTAAATGTGGTCCAAGTTTTCTAAAGGGAATAAGTCTGTATAGCCTATGAAGTTGACAGTATAGACCATCGGTTGGTTGTATAACAATATACCGTTATAAGGCATTAATCAACCTCCTCCTTTTTTATAAGACCATTAGTAATTTTGCTCTTCAAACCTACCACTTTCAGCCTTTAAGCCATGACAATAGCATTTTTATGGTCTCTCCCATCATATATCTGGTCTTATCTATCTTAGGCAAGTCTTATGGCCATTCACTATCTCTTATATGTCCACCTAGACATAGAATTTCTTTGGGCGCACTGCGATTTGTAGGATTCCTCTCGCCATACTTTCCACTTTGAGGATACTAATATTTGTCATGTGTTAGAAAAATTTGAAGCTACTTTCTATTATTGTGTCATAGCCATAGATCGAATTGCTTTGCACAGCTAGATTACTCACATATTTGAAAGATGGAGTTGTTTAAAATACAATATGATGAGATGCCTAGGTAAACATTAGGCAAGGCGAAAACTCACTTGTCTTCTTTCTCACACTTTACCCTTCCAAAGATCATATTGGGTCGGCACAGGCTTGTAATATGGTAGTGATTCTGATGAGTGATAATTTGCTATAGATAGAGGATGGGGTAATTGATCTGTAAATTTTGTCACTTATAGACAGAGCCAAATCAGTGAGGACTCCCATCCCAATGATTCTAGGTGAAACCATCATTGGATTAGACATGATAGCCTATGGTGTTAGTGACTCTTTCTTTGAAAGTCTTCTTTTGCTTTAGCTATATATTTGTTTTGCAGTCTCTCTTTATTTGTTTGTTTTTTATTTTTATTTTTATTTTTATTGCACTAACTTTATCCTGGTATGTCTTTATGGGTTTTCAATCTAGTGAGCTACTCATTTTTGTTTAGGCCGCCCTTTCAGGTTTTTAAATTATCAAGCTTACTATTTTTCCTTTCTATTTTATTTCTCCTTTTTTTTTCTTTCTTTTCTTTCTTATATGGCTATAAGAGAGATTGGGAATATTGACTACCTCCATTATGGATGTGAGTATCTATTACCTGTAACATATTTAAACTGTCACCTATCAAAGCCTACTACTACTCGATCTAGGTAGGCTAAGTGGATGTCCCATATTACAGTCACTAACATTCGCTAGATCTGCCCATGGTGGAATTTGTGAAGTGTTGCTATGAAGACTTATGGAGACTACACCATCCTTCTTTCCTTTTCCTAAGGCATATTCTATGATCAAGCTCGAGTGCATCACTAGTTTAATGCCCTTCAATTCAAGGTAGAGTTCCTTCCTTACATTGTCGAGGGCCCTTTGTCTCAACGCTTCTTGGACAGGGCACCAACATCAATTGCTACATTTATAATTTCTTCACTTGCAGAGATCCATGCCCTAAAGATGATGAGACTGATATGGCACGGCTACGTGGCCTCTAGAGTTGTAGACACCCTTTTTATCCAACCATAAAATGGCAAATAATGATTTTCATGAAAGAATACTTATTTTATATATGTGATTCTTGGTTAAGGACACGTTTGACCAAATTTTCTTTAATTATACGAAAATGTTATCTTCTAATGTTGTGCTTAACATAGATCATTTACATTTTGCACATTTTACATTAATTGGATGCATGACTACTACTTTTAATAGTGGCACATTAAAACATCTAATCATCTTACTTAATGTCGTTGCTTTGCCAGTCTCTTATCCTTTACCCCTATCTTTTCTACTATAGCTCAACTGCTCTGTTGTTGTTCCCCTAGTGGTCAGTTACACTTTCTCAATTTTTGCTTTATATATATTTCATTTTATGCTCTAACTTTTGCTTAAGCCACCTTTTCAAATTTTTGACTTAGCGAGCTATTTTTTTTTTCTTTTTCTTCTTATTTATTTTGTTTCATGATTTTATGCCCTAATTCTTTCCTAAGTTGCCATTTTAGGTTTTTGACTTAGCGGGTTACTTTACTTTTCTCACACCTTACACAAAGTATCATTTTAGCATCTTTAGGTTCACTAGTTTGGTGAACTCATTCCCATCCATGTCTATAAATTTTATCATACTACCTGAGAAGATCTATTAGACCGCATAGGGACCTTTCCATTTGAGTTCAATTTTCTGCAATGATCCTAATTTTGTGGTAAAATTGCCTTCAACACCAATCACCAACTTTTGTTGTATTTGGTAAAAACCCTCATGTTAATTATACGAGCCATTCTAACTTGATTCAATTAGATGTGATAAAGGGCCTTTAACATTTTCTAGTTTAACAAAGCTAACTATTCGAATTTGTTTATTATCCATCAGTATTTAGGGACCTTGGACATAACCAATACTCGTAAAGACCTCACTTAATTAGTAATGTTACCTTTATCCCATAGACTAAAAAATATGACATCATTCTAATCGACATCCTTATTATAGCTCAGTAACCCTATAAGGCGAATGTTAACTTCTTTAACCAATCCTTTTACATTGCGATTTTTACAATAATGTTTTTGACATTCTTGTTAGCTGCCTTAACTACCCCACTAGCTTGTGGCTTATATGGTGACAACTTATAGTGGGTTAACCCATACTTCTCAAAGATTACCCTAACCTTAAGCTGCAAATTGACACCATTATCTATATTAATCTGATGCCATACACCATATCAGCAAATAATATTCTTTTTAATGAATTGAGCTATTTGCTTTGTCCCCTGCTTGCTGAAGTCCTCAACCTCTACCCACTTTGAAAAGTAGTCTACTACCACTACAATGTACTTATGCCCCCTTGTAAATGTTGGTCTAATTTCCCCAATCATGTCAATACCCCAAACTGTGAATGACCAAGATGAAGTCAGATTTTATAATTTTATTTGTGGCAAATGACTGATGCTACTATGAACCTGGCATTGACTTTGAACCATATGAATATAGTATTATTCCATAATGGTCTAATAGTGTCCTAGCCTTAGAATTTTCCTTATGAATGCCTTCCCATTCATATGAGGTGTGCACTTCATCTATGACTCTACTTGCCTCTTCCTCTGCTAAAGATCTTAATTGAATCCCATTAGGTATTCTTTTATGCACCACACCATCTTAGACCATAAATCACTATGCCAATTTTTGAATTATCTCCTTGTCTCTTCCTTTAGACCACTTAAGGTGCTCACCAATTTCTATATACCTTTGCAGGTCATAGTACCAAGGCTGATTCTCCACTAATACTTGTATCACCCTTCTGTTGACATCACATGACATTGTGGATATGAGTGTGATAAGAGGCTTCAACGACATTAGTTTCGGTCCACCATAGATAAAAACCAAAGTTATTAAGGCGTCAACCATTATGTTCTCTTCTTAGGGTAGGTGATAGAATATGATCCTTTAAAAAGTTTGTGTCATCCTCTTTAAATGTTTTAGGTATGGACTTAACTGTTTCCTTAAATTCCTAGTCATCTATCACCTAAAAGATAACCAATAACGAATCCCTAAACACTTCAATGATCTTGACCCTTATTTGCATCAAAAGTTCCAGCCTAATAACACAAGCTTTTAGGCCATAAAGAAGATTTCTCCTTTTAGAAATATCATAATCATTCCCACACTTACACCCTTCTTGTTCACCACCCCATCGAAATACATTCTCTAACCTAGTGGCTCGATCGTATCTATTCCTTCGTTAGGTAACTAAAGAAGTTTTGGTTCTCATTTTTTAAGAGGTTACGATGTTAAATACCCTGTAACTACCCATCCTTTGATCACCTTCCCAGTCACATGTTCGATATGGAACTCAGTCAGTAGTACCAACCATTTTACCAATGTTCCTATCAAAGTAGAGGCCTCGTGCAAGAATTTGAATGAATCAAGCTTCAAGACAACCTTTATGGAGTATGAATGAAAATAGCATGTTAATTTCATCATAGCCCATACCAACACCAAATAAGTCTTTTCTACCAAATTATACTTCTCTTTATAAGACAAAGGCCAATTGTTGAGATAATATACAGTATGTTGAGACAATAGTCATAGTCGTGATTGTAGTTCGCGATTGCGATTTCCACATTTACATTGAATTTTGCTTAATTGTGATTGTGAACTTCAATTGTGTCTGACAACTAGCTATATGTGGCATTTTAACATTGGTCTTTTAGAAAACAAGTTGTTAGGTCCCACTAGAGGAGGTTGAAAGTCATCGTTACGAGCTAGAAGGGCTAGCCATAACTTCCACCATGAAGTAATGGAGATTTTGCATATGATAGATCGCGTATTCTACCTTTAGGTCACTGTCATGACTTTTAAAATTCCAACGGGTCTTTTGACAAGTGGCTTTGCCTGGTTAAGTGTTTGAAATCCCTCTAATAGAGTTTGAAGATAGCAATCACAACTTATACTGTGACTTCTACTACAAAACAAACTGTTAATTTTGTTCACCATCTTTCCTTAGGTAGCAGTCGCGATTTATAAGTCATGGTCATAAATTTAGAGCAATTTTCCATGCTTTTAGCTATTTAATTCCATTCGACTTCCAATGAGGTCCTAACTTACTTCCTATAAGAACAACACTTAAAATTAGTAGTTGAACAATTTAATATATATTATCAATATTAAAAGAGAGCTTTGACTTATGTTTGACTAACCTAGCCTAGCAGTTGGAATTCTATGTTCTATGACTCGCCTATCTACTACTAGCATATCCTTGTATGTTTAAGCAAATACCCTCTAGTATTTTCTGAGTAACTATTCAAAGTTTCTTTGTTCTTTAAGTGTGACATCACTAGTAATGAGCAAGATTTTTAGATTGCCTAGATTAAATGCAGTGGTATGCTCAAAATCAATGTTAAATATGCTTATGAATTGATGCATGATATACACACTATCATTATGAAACACATCACACAAGTAAGCAATTTCATCATTCATTACCTTAAACTTAGAATACATAATCATCTTTAAAAGGACTAGAAATAAGAACATCAATAATATCAAGGAAAACAGCTGGCAGGAGCTTCTTATGTTAGAGCTATCTCCTCTTCGATCTATCCCTGTTCACCAGTTGCTATATTGAGATCGTTATCCTATCTAAAATGCTTATGTTTCTCATCTTTTGTGCTAGCCATGGCCATTACCACCTCTTCAAAGTCCTATTTTATCTGGTTATCCCCTATTTCAATCTTCATGAAGCTATCCCAAAGGGCCACCTCATTTAACTAAGCTTGATTATGCGTTTCCTTACTATCACCAAAGTCCTCAATGGAACTTACAATCATGTTTGTAATATCTACTAGAGTTAATCCAGTGTACATAAATTTAGTGAACTTGCATAACCCAGTGTATCCCTATTCTAGGTTCACGAGAGGGGTATCTTAATTAATGATTTAAGACATCTCCTTCATGAATTTGACACCTATAGCCCAGAACTGTTATTCAAGTGAATATCACTCTTCCTATTCCTTTGAGAGTTTCTTCTTATTATACAAAGGCTATGTAGTTTGAGGGGCATATAATATTATAAATTGAACTGACTATTAGTCATGTTTTATATAATGACCATTTTCATTAACAAATCATGGCATTCATGTCCAAAAATATATTTCCATATAGGTTGATTCATTATACATACACAATCCAATATTTATTTAATGTATATATATGTTAATTAGTGTTCAAGGCTAGTGACCATAAACTGGTTCCTATATGTAGATGACATAAGGAGAGAGAGAGTTAGCATTCAGCCGACAACCTGTGGTCTATGTGTCTCTATGCACCAAAGTATCCAAACCTTATGTTTCAGTATCTAAAAAACTTAATGGTGATTTAGTGAGTCGCGACTCAATGAATAAAAATAATAATCAAATTCTTATGGAACAACCAACAATCAAATATCATTAAGATACATTACAAAAATAAGAATTGACTATGCAAGTGCAAATTCAATAAATTGATTTTTTTTATTGTGACATTGCAAGGCAAACACTGCTTCTGAGAATTCATGTGATTCAATTGACAATTGATTATATTAACTAGCATATAACAAGTGAATCATTTGATCAATAACTTGAGCAAATAGGACATATTGGCCCCTTTTTCCAAGTAATTTGCAAGTGTTTGACAAGTTGGTCACAATATCCTTTTAGTCCCATATGTAAGTGTTCATTCACAATGGTATACCAAGTAATCATTAAGAGCATATAATTCTCACTTAAGTTGTATTCACATGTAAAATATTACAATTCAATCACATATACATGCAATAGAACATAACCACATCATAAAATTATTACACATACACATTAGAATCCAATTTTGATTTTTACTCACATTTTGATATGACCAACCTTTATGGTAGGTTTGGTTCTTTGTCTAAGGCTTCCTTAAAGTGTTGAGATCTTAACATTTGATACATACAAGGTTATAAGTATGCCAAAATGATTATGAATACTTGGTATGCAACTATGGCATGATCCATGCAAGTGGACCTAGTGTTTATGCATATATTCCTTTTATTGTAGGTTGACCATGCTACACTCTCAGAGTAATAACTCTAGATATACTTATCTAAATGACTTAATTATTTTTTTCAAAAAAACTAGACACATAATGATATAACATAGTTAAATTTTATATCAATATAAGACATATAGAAAATGTGGTGAATTTTTTATTTTTTCCCTATTTCAATATCATCTCAGTCAAAATAGGTCTTACAATCTTAGGCATATCTAAATGATCATTTATCCATTGCATATGTTCATGAGGGATTACAAATTATTTTTGCAATGAATATGTTCTTGTAAGAATGCCAATGATTGTGGATAGAGATGTTCCATTTTATCCCTATGACTTATTTACATTTCTTCTTCCTCTTATTCTACTTATCCTCATCTTCTGACGAATCTTGATAATTCTGATAGGCCATCTATCCAACATCTATCTAAAAGAAAGCCCTTTTAAGCTTGTCCTTGATATTGTCCCCAGCTGGCTTCTCATCCTCTTTTATAACTTCCTCCTCAACCTTTCCAATTGCATCTCATTGTTTCATTAGAAGTCAAACAATGGGCCATATAGATCTTTTGCTTTCAACTTTGATTATTTTCCCCGATACCATAGTCCTCTTCAAGTGGTTTGAGTAGGAATTTCAAGAAACTCTGACACACCACTGGAATTCTTTCCTAACCATTGGCTCAATAGAAAGTTGATGTTCTTCATAATTCCCATCACCTTTGGATGAACCCATTTGTTCATGACCCTAACAACCTAAAAATCTTTGAGATATGGAACAACCATGCTTAGCGTCGAAACAATTTCTCTAACTTTTGCACATATAGTCAGTATCTCACTTTTGTAAGGAATTTAGACCTTTAGATGTGTGGTGGATGGCACCCCTCCCAATGGATGACACCATGGTCTCGTAAATAATAGTGAAAAGGTAATAGGAATATTCAAGACCATAAATTCCACTATTATCTCTATGAACCTAACCTTCACCATGGTTTTTAACACACTTAAGGCTAGTCTCTTACTATCATCATAGGCCCGAATGATGTTATATAATGATTTCAAGTCTTTCTTAGACAACCCAAACTTGTGTAGCAACTTCAAATGTAGATGTTAATCCTAGATCCATCATTAACCATCACACTTAGAGTGCACTTCCCCTTCACCTTGGCCCTAATGAACAAAGCTAAATTGTGATCCATTCCTTATAGTGGCAACTCTTCATCCAAAAAGGTGATCTTTCATTTAGGGGTGACCAAAGTAATAATAACTTTTGGAATGGCTTCATTGGAAATGATCAAGCTCCATAGAGCTTCAACCATAACTTTCTTATGCTTATGACAAGTATGAACAATTCCTACACACTGATATGAGTGGGCATCTTCCTTAACTAGTTTACAATAGGGTTATCATCCATCTTTTCTTTCACAACAAGTTTGTCTATCTTCTTTTCAACTCTTGGTTTAGTGGGGGCCTCTCTGTTGAGGTAATATTTCTCAATTCGAGTTACATGGCTTGCCTATTCTTCCTTCCCCTTTTTATCACTCTATTTCCATAGCTTGATCATCCTTTTTTCTTCTAGCCTCCTCTATTTCCTCTTCTAAATTGTCCCTTAGGTTAATAGTGTGAACCATGATAATAAGCTTCTTTAGTACTTCTTCAAAAGTAACCATAACAACCTATCTTAGAATCTATCACAAAGGTCCATTGATTAAGATGTGGGATATTATGATAGTTAAAGAGAGGCTTTCCTCTAATGCTTAGCCCCATTTAGTTCAGTTACACAATTGTCTTATTGTCAATGAGGTCTTGAATCTCAAGCCCTCAACCTATAATAATCAACAATACTATGTCTCACTCCTTGATGAAAAGTATAATAGGCATTGGTGTCATATCCCATAGGCAGTGAATTGGGAAGTGATCTTGGTCCTACAGTCTTCAGCACTCCCTTCTTCTGTAATCTTTCGAATGCTTTGGAGAGAGGCATCCATAAATTAGTAAATTGTCTTAGAGCCCTAACCGCATTCACGTCGGTCGTCTTTGCCCCCTTCAGCTTGCGGATATGATGGGGTACTTCTTTGACCTATATATTGCCTATTTGATTCATATTCCAACTCCTCAATTTGCAAACTAGCCTCGCTAAGGTTTTTCAAATTCCTTACTAGTATGCCCCTGATTTTGGTATCAATACCATGTAATGCCCCTTTTATAATCATTTAAACTTGTTCTCTCTTAGTTTGCCTAGTTAGTTGGCCTAGTAGTGGCTTCAGAGGCTATCTTCTTCCATCCTTTGATGTAGTCATTGAAGCTTTCACTAGTCTTTTGCTTCAAAGACTTTAAATCTTGCAGTAACCTGTAAGTTTGAATTACATGCACAGTGTTTCTCAAAGGCTTCTATCAACTTCTTCCAATCCTTCCTAACAATCTTTGGCTGATTGAAATACAAAGTCTTAACAGACCCTTTTAATGATAACTTAAAAAGCTCTAACATAATGTTTGTTATTACCTCGTAAGCCTTCATAACTAATACATGCAAATGAAAGTGGTTCTTCTCATTTTGAATTTTTGTGAACTTTGGAGCTCAAGTATGCAAAAATTAGTTGAATACTTCTCAGGGTTATGACCTAGTAATTCCTCGATATTCATTCCCCTCTTGAAACCTCTAGCACTCAAAGCCTTCTAAATGTTCTCTAATTATTTAGCAAAGTCATCGAATTGAGTTCTCTCCTTCTTACCTTCTATGGGTTTATGGAAAGTAGCAGTAGTGCTCCCAACTTCTTTGCCAAGCTCACTCACATGATGCTTTTTAATCCTAAATATAACATCATCAATCACCATAAGTTAAGGTGTTTCCATCGATGCTTTCGCTTTATCATTCTTATAAGCAGAGGCATCCCATTTTCTTTAAGATCTCATTAACACATTTTTTCACCTATTTGGTAATCCTTTATTTCGTCTTATGGTTAAAGTCAACAATCATCTTATATAAAATCTCCAGTGGTATGATCAGTTCCATAAGTGGATCAATTCTTTAGATCGAACTCAACATCTTACTTTTCTTAGCAAGTCAATTGCCCTTTGTCTTCCGTAAGGGTTTTGATGGAGTTATTATGGCAGCAAGGCAAGTGTTATTAGCATGATGCATGAATGCATGAAATACGTGATATGCACACATAATTAGCAAAAGATCCTTCCAACCCTATTCCTTCCACATTTGAGTTTTATAAGCTCTTTCCTATGTAAGGTCTCATTTTTCCACCAACAAGAGGTAGAGAATGTGTTTTGTCACCTCATACTAAGGAAAGGTTAAGATATCAAGAAAACACATATAAAAAAAGAAAGAACTCTTTGTATTACTTAAAGGAAGAAATGTATAAGGAAGATCCCTTTAATAAGGAGGTGGGGATGTACATAGTCATATAAACTCTCTTACATAAAGGGGTAGGGGATACCTGAATATTTACAAAAGGGGATATTTACACAAGTGAAAGTGGGATGGCATTGTATTTACACTAAGGGATGCCTAATCATATTCCTTGAAGAACCTTAACCTTTCCTTTAGAGGGGAACTGCAAATAAGAGGGTGTCTTATTCCATAGTGTTATTGACTCCAACATGCGTCTATTGGTTGAAAGGGTATATTGAAGTTGATGGTTCTCATATGCTTATAAGGTAGTTTTCCTAATCCCCCACTCGATATACCTAAAGGTACTAGACTTGTGAGTGATGAATGCTCCTTATTTTCTCTTAAGCCTTAATGGGGCTTAGGTCTCATGTTTGAAGAACTAATCAGTACATCTAAGGGTAGACCTAGGGCACGTGGTGAGGTGTGGAGGCTACATGAATGCAAGTGAACTTGATTAATAATGAGTTTAAAATGTTAAAGTGAACCAGAGATTAAACACAAAGTTAATTTTAGGTCCCCAATGAAGTTGCCACTACAAGCGTGTTAAACTTAGGGTTTTGCTAAAACAAGTGGAATCTTTCTTATGACTCCATCCTTTTATCGACGATCAAGGGATCGAAAGGATGGGGGTCTTTACATTGGTAATGACCCCAATAAATGGCAGGGATTTGGATCAATAAGGGAACCTTTAGGCTCTGTGCAAGTTTAAAGCCTTAAGTCCAAATTGTAGTTATCGGGGACTAAGGCAGGACAATACTTTAGTATGATCCCTTAGAATTATGGAGCTGCTACCCAACTTTGGTCGAGATAAGAATCTAGGCAAGGAAAAATTTGAACCAAATCTAAGTTAATTAAAAGGCCCATTTCATCTTAACCCTATTAGAGATCAGGTTTAAAAATTATAGATGGCTTAAGGAAGAGTTTAAACACAACTAAATTGCCTAGATATTGGGATCAGGCCTTCAGGCATCTTTCATTCACTTTTGACATCTTAACCAAGTTATCAATTAGTCTAATTAGTGATCCTAAGCATGCCTCTAATGCCATCAAATAAAAAAACTAAAGTCATCTATCTAAAGAGGGGAGGGTCATGCATCATGGCAAAGGTAGTGACATGCATATCAATATCCATATATCCATCACATTTCATACATATTCATCTCAAGGGAATTGGGGCATGTGACATGGCATAGGACAAACATTCATTTTCATTCATCTGACATAATGTATAATCATCTAAAAAGAAATGGGCGTATTATGACATGATGTGAGCACCTCAGTTATTTCGCTCAAACAAGTTGAATCTTGCACATGACTCCATCCTTTAATCGATCAATGGAGATCGACAGGATGGGTCCTTAATTGGTAATGACCCAAATATATGTCATAAGTTTGGATCAACGAGGGATCCTTTAGGCTTTAAGTGAGTTCAAAGCCTTCAGTTCAAACTATAGGTCATTGGGAGACCAAATATAGGACAATATATTAGTACCATCCCTAGGAAATGCAAAGTTGACCCTTCTCAGAGCATAATCATCTCAAAGGGGGAGGGGTCATGATCATAGTAAAAGGAGCATAATACACCTCATCATGTAAACATAACATGCACATAACACCATTTATGATGTCCAAAGATGATCATTGAGACCATCGTTCGTGGCCTAACTTGGGTCACATCCCCTTACTTCTTTAATGTCATAATTCTTGCTTATAACAGGTCTTGCATATGCTTATGCTATAAATCTCTGTGTTACCTTAGCACATTGTCTGATATTTAGGTTTATACCCATAGCTGGATTATTGCCTAACATCTCAAGATTCTCTGCAACATGATTAACATGCTTACTTGCATGAACAAACTCAACAGACTCATCTCTAACCTCTAAGCTAGCATGAACTCTACCAGGTGTATCCATAGTCTTATATGCCAATGCATGTAAGTATTAACACAATGCATATATCATATACAACATATTCACATTACACATGTCTACATAATTATTTACCCACTCTGATACAATGAAAATGTGAGGTTCCATTTACTAATCATTCCTAAAGCAATTGCATTAACTTATTCATAAAACATGGAGTACAAAAGTTGTAACAACCATATTCATTTGCATAACTCATATCATTCATCTTCAAAATACATATGCATAAAGGTTTTATCCATCCTACACACACAATCAAACATTTATTTGATGTACATATATGTATATGACCCAATGAGAGAGAGAGAGTTTGGATTCAGCTGACGACCTGTGGTCCATATGTCTTAATGTAAAACTGAAAGCACCAAAGTGTCCAATTCCTATTCTTCAGTATCTAAAAAAAATTTTGCGATTTGGTGAGTTGCGACTCAGTGAATAAAAATAACAATCAAATTCTCATGGCATAATCCATAATCAAATATCATTAAGATACATTGCAAGTATAACAATTAACTATGCAATAGCTTTGTTTTTGTTGTGACCGAGCAAGGCAAACATTGCTCCCTGGATATTCATGTGATTCATGTAATATATGATTTGGCACCTATTGGTCCATCTTCCTGTAATTCATTTGACATATGATTTGGGGCCTATTGGTCCATCTTCCTGTAATTCTTTGACATATGATTTGGGACCTGTTGGTCCATCTTCTTGTGATTTGCAAGTGTTTGACAAGTCGGTCACAACACATTTTTAGTTCCATATGCAAGTGCTTATTCACAAATGATATATCAAGTAATCGTTAAGAGCATTTGATTCTCACTTGGCCTGTATTCCCATGTAACATGTAACAATTCAATCATATATACATGTAATAGAACATAATCATAT
>CATIWR010180390.1:0-50509 GCA_949677035.1 Omphalea diandra | reverse complement strand
TATATATATATAATCAGTTCTTCGGTTCAGTTCAGTTCAATTCCATTTCGGTCCGATTCTCCATATAGTTCCGAAGGGAGGATCAAAACCAAACCAATTATATATATATATATATATATATATATATAATCAGTTAGGTTTTGGTCCTTCTTTTATATTTGTTGGTCCAATACTTATTTTAGTTTGGTTTAAAAAATCCTGAGGACCATTCTCAACCCTATTGTCAACCTAAGTTTCTGACTTGGTCAATCTTGATTTTGATATTGATAATCAAATATATATATAATCAGTTAGGTTTTGGTCATTCTTCTATATTTGTCGGTTCAATACTTATTTTAGTTTGGTTCAAAAAATCCCGAGGACCATCCTCAACCCTATTGTAAACCTAAGTTTCTGACTTGGTCAATCTCGATTTTGATATTGATAATCAAATTGAGTGGCTATTTACCTTTATTTTGAGTGTCTAAGTATACGTATTAAGTTTGCAAAGGATCAAAGTCGTTTATCTAGCAAAAATCTAAGTAAAAGTGGAAGATATGAAAATTGCATTTGAGATAGAACGCCCTTGAGAAATGGAAGTTGCACATGTGACCTTGTAAAGCGTGATCGTAACTTGGCTAACCACAATTCAAGAAATAGCTAATCGTGATTTTAATTTGTCCATTTTGCATATGAAAAGAAAATTGTGCCTGTGACTAATAGAATTGCAATCATGACTAATTGATAAATTTAGGCAGTAGCTAACCATGAATGTAAGTGAGCTATATCACATGTGAAATGGTCGCAAGCCACCGAATCACAGACATAAATCGCATAAGGTCTAACTAAGCACTAATGGATACTCTAGAGGAACCTATGAGACAGTGCCACACATAAACTAGTTGTTAGGATCTTTAGGACTTGCAACTGCAAAATAGTCATCTTAAATGTAAATTGGAATTTGTGAATGCGATTTTGGCTTTGTGAATACGACATTACTTTGACACAACATTTAATGTAGATTTTCTAGGTATCAAAGAAAATTTGGCTTAACAATTTTTTATAACAGTCATATGAAGGGAAGACATGATTAATACTCCCTTCAAAGGCCATTTATGAGTTGAAGAACAACTATGTTATATATTTAAATAAAAATATATAAATTAAATATTGTAAATATATTATATATTTGTATACTTGAATATTACTCAATATAATTCTTTTTATAATTATAAATTATATTTTTACTAATTTTATGCATTCAACATAAATAATTTTATGTTATAATATTTTCTAGAATATTTAAAATATAGTTTATATTTATAAAATAGATTAAAATAATCATAATTATGAAATTTTAAAAAATAAATTTAGAACCGAATTAGAATCTAATCAAATTGAATTGAAAATAAAGAACGAAATAGAATCAAATAACCGAACTGAATCTAACCAAATTGTTTATCCAATTTGATTTTGTTTCCTGTATGATTTAGGTCTAGTTCCAATCTTGTTATTTTGAAGAAACTTTAGTTAGGTTTTGAGGTTCTTCGAAACCTCATAATTGACCAACCTTAGCTCAACCTAGTTCACAATCTCTTTTTCTTTTCTTTTTTTTTTTTTCAATTTTGATAATTAAATTAAGCTAAACTTGAAATTACACATAAATTAAATTAATATTACTCTCTCTCACCAATGCATATGAGGTTTAGGTTAAATTTGTAATATTTCTCCCCCTTTGTCAAGATAAAAAATAAGGGTGGAAGACAAAATATGCATTGATTCAAGTAAGTGAAGAATTTGTTACGCTGGCAAAGTCCAATTCATCAACTTAGTAATTTATAATCAAATAATTCATTATAGCAATTAAAGAAATTTAAATAAAATAAAGATAATGTACACAAAATAGAATCAAATTAAATTCAAATTCAAATAGCAATTGCATTCATTAAGTGATAGATATAAAGTACCAAGATGAATACAAATGGAAAAAAAAAATGAAAGAGAAAAACTTTCAAACAAAGATCATGAGGCCCTAATCTTCCTTTTCTTCTTCCTCACTCATGTCCTATTCGTGTGGATGGCAAGGAATGATCTCCAATTTTTATTAGATCTCAGCAATATCTCCATAGAGATGACCTAAGAGGGTAAACTTCTTCATAATCTTATCTTACTTATAATCAATACTTATGAAATAAATTTTTGAAAAAGGAGGAACTTAGCCTTTCGATAAGGCTTAGGTTCCTTGATCTCGTGAACCACTTTCACATACTTAAGTGTTTGCCTCTTATTGGACTAAGGTAGTCAAACCATATTTTTAATCTTGAAAACATAGATTAAAAGGTACTAATGGTTGAATTAAGCATTGTTCTTACAAAAAATAAGATAGGAATAAGTTAGCAAGTGGAAAGGAAGTAAGAAAACTTCAAGTCTCAAAACTAGCCTGTAAATTACGCCTAAGATAGAAGGATCGTAGCTAAGAACTTAATCGCAACTGTTATTTGGTTAATCATGATCGTTGTCAAGTTTCAAATGAAATAAAAAGTTATAGTCTAATTTACAGTTAAAATTGTGTCCATATAGTGGTTGTGAAGTTCAAACATCTTTAAAAAAAGTTTCAATAATCATCTATGAAGCCAATTGACATATGATGCATGTCTTAGGAGCCATTAGGCATTTTAAAGATCACAACTGTGATCTAAGAGGCATGATAGTGACTCTGTTTGAAAGTTGAATCGAAACATCTAGGCCTATTTATGACGAGACTTGCTTTTCACTAATCCAACGTGATCCATGATCGCTACAGTAACCCTCTAGCTCGCAACTGCGACACTTATAAAATGTAAAGCATTGCAACGACTAGTTCTGAGGAACTAATGATCAAACACTATGTGACACTAGCCATTAGACATAACTGAAGTTCTTAACTATAAAAGAGTAATTTTAGGCATGGAAAGTATATTGTGATCACGATTCAAGGATCTTGACTGCAAAAATGCTCTAACAAACATTAAATGAAAAATTACTTACCAAATCTTAAAGATGTGGATGTAGTTTCATTAGCAATGACTATTAGGTGGTTGTAAATTATAAATACTCCATCAAATGGCCTTGAATGAGAAAGAACTTTCATTTATTGCGCCCAAACTCTTATAACTTGATTTTTTAATCCTCTCTCTCTCTTAATTGCTATTATACTTTATTTGTTGAAGGTGTTCATTGCTTATAAGAAGTTAAGTGTGAGCCTTAAAAAGTTGGGATATTGGTTCTAGGGTGAGTCTAGAGTTTGTAAAACTCTTATAAGGTTTTGTTTTAGCCATAAAACACCAAGTGTAATTAGGGTTGAGTGTGAGCTAAAATACTAAGTTGTATGTAAGCTTGTAAAATACAAAGTAAGTTAGTGAAATACCTAATTGGTGAATTGGGAAGTGGACATAGGGTTGGTTAATATCCAAACTACTATAAATCAAATGTGTTGATTCTTTTTTTTTTTTTTTTTTTACCTTTTTTGTATAATTTAATTATTTATGTCCCCAACAAAATTAAAATTTCTTATTAATTCAACCTTTCTTCTTAGTACATAAGGGCCGACAAGTGGCATTAAGCTAAATCTCAAAAACTAGCCCTACTTGCTTGAGCAAAGATCATGACATATGAAGGGATCCACTCTTATCTTAACCTTACTTTGATGCAATCAACTATGTTTATTAAAAGTACATGATGGAGATCTATCTTAATAGTGACCTTATTGAAGTTTGGGGTAGTGTAGCAAAAGAATGGAAGCAACGTATCAAGATGGTATATGGACTTAAAGAGCTACTTCCAAGAGAAGAATAGGTTGCAGCACATAGAAAGGCAAATGGAAGAAATAAAAGGGCAATGACAATCATTTAAGGACTTTTTCTCAAGAAAAGAGTATAGGAGTGCAACATTGTCAATGTGCCTATAAGTATACAAAAAGCATTGGAGAACTATCATGGGCATCATGTAAGTGAAGTCAAGGAAAGTGCATACATATGTAATGAAATATGAGTTCTTTATGATGAAGCAAATTGAGAGCATCACTAATATGACAAATAAACTTATTGTCATTGTCAACAACATGAGGAAACTTAGGAGACATGTTTCCAAGAAGGATGTCAACTTCAAGGTTTTTAAAGCTCTTCCTTTGGAGAAATTTAATATTAGAGTATATGGTATTGAAGGAGCTAGTGAAGACATTAGTAAAAAAACTAATTGATGTCCTCATTAGAAAGTTGTTCACTTATGAAATGGCAATGAAGAAGGATGAGGAAATGAAGAATGTGAGAGAAAAAGAGGAAAAGAAAGAACTTTCTTTCAAATCCACCATAAACCATAAAGAAGTGAAGCTAAGCTCTAGTGATTCCGATAAAAGTGACAAAACAAAAAGAGAGAAGAGCTGACCATGCTATCAAGGAGATTCAAGGAGTTAATAAGGGAAAAAGAAAATAAGGAATTAAAGAAACACATCATCTAACTATAAAGAAAAAAAGAATGATGTGAATGGCTACAAATGTGGCAAGCAATGACACATCAAATTTAATTGTCCTAAGCTCAAGAAGAAGAAGAAGAACAATAACAATAATAAGAAACGAGACAAGGAAAAGAAGAAGAGCTTCAAAGCTAATTGGGATAATGACTTAAGTGAAGAACGAAAAGAGAATAAAGTTACAAACTCTTGCTTCATAGCCCAAAAGGACTCTTCTAATGTGGTAAATTCTTATTTCCAATCTTATCATAATGATAATTTTGAAGATGAGAATGATAAGCTTCTTGAAGCTATGGCTTTGAGATGTGATAAATATGGATCTAAAATGAAATTTTATAAGAAAAATGTTCTAAACTTAAAGATGATTTTAAAAGCTTAAATGAACTTATTTATAGCATAGAGGCATCTAATGATGAACTCAAGAAATCTTTAGAATAACTTTTCAAAACCTACTTTCATGATTCTTTAAGAAGAAAAAATGAATCTTTGAAAAAAGAAGTTACTATGTTTAGAAACTCCATCTCTGTATTTCACAAAGGGAATAAGGCCTTGGATAAATTAATTATATTATAATGGTCACCCATGACTTTGGCTATGGTTAGAGCTTCTACATCTATTTCTTCTCCTTCTATCTTCATCAAAGCTTCTACCCCTCAAACTTCTAACATAGAGGTAGTTGAGAAAATGAATGATCTAAGCACTTACCCTTCCTTGCTTAAAGGCAAAGGAAAAGCATCTTAAACCTTAAAGTAAAGTCTCCAAGAGCTAATCATGCATTTATGTATAATAAGAAGCATGCATAAAAACACACATACTCTTTACCACACTTACTCTTACATGCATTCTTACGATAATGGTATGAGAAGACCCCTGCTCATTCCAAAGTGGTTTAAAGGAGGAAGACTATTAAGTCTAAACTCTAATGTCACTATTGCATAAAATATTGTCATATTAATGTGTTTTACTATATTAGAAAGGCTCACATCAAATTTGAGGATCCTTCTATTCCTAATACCTTAGGACCTAAGTATGTTTAGGTACTTAAACAAAGATGAATTTGTTTTTTTATAGGAATGCTTTGATTCTACCAAGGATGATAATGATTAACATGTGGATAGTGGATGCTCAAAGCATATGATTGAGAATAAAAAGCTATTCACAACCATAAAAGAAAATAAAGGTGGAAATGTCACATTTGAAAATAATACCAAGGATAAGGTAATTGGCATTAAAGTTGTTGTTAAGAAGAGTTGCCCCTTAATTGACAATGTTCTTCTTATTTTTGGTTTAAAGCATAATTTGTTGAATGTAAGTATGTTATGTGATAAAGGTAATAAAGTCATATTTGACTTTATAAAATGCCTTATCACTTCCTTGGTAGATGACAAAGTAGTCTTTAAGGGGGAAAGGCAAAGCAGTATCTATATAATTGACTTAGACAATTTAGCTAACCAATCTTTTAAATGTCTTATTTCTATTAGCACCAAGTCATTGCTTTGGTATAAAAGACTTTATCATGCAAACATGGAGGTTCTTCAAAATCTCTCAAAAGGAGAACTAATGGATGGCCTTCCAAAGTTAAAGTTCATGAAGGATAAGACACGTGGACCTTGTCAAATGGGGAAGCAACATCATACCTTCTTCAAATCCAAAAATATTATAAATACTTCTAAACCACTTCAACTCATCCATATGGACTTGGTTGAATCTACTAGAAATGGTAGTTTAGGTGAAAAACACTATGCATTTGTCGTTGTTGATGATATTATCTTTAGTGCTATTAATGAATCTCTTTGTGAGGATTTTGCTAAATGTATGACTAGAGAGCATGATGGAAGAGTGATAAAAGTCATTTCAGCATATATTTTAAATTAATAAATTAGGAGTTTTTATTATTTTTATAATGTTTTTATTTCAGAATAAATTAATTTTCTGTCTCTTTTATGTTCGTGTAGGAAATTCTTGAAAAAATAGCTAAATTGTAGTTTTTAGCCTTGTTACATGGATTGTTCTATGGCCCATGCATTAGACCATGTAGAGACGCAAAGTTGACCAGTCAGTAAAACAAAATTACGTAAGTAGTTAAGTGCATGAGCTATATTACATGACCCATGCATCGAGTCATGCAAGGTGACAGATCCAATTTTTGAAATGTAAATTGCAGGCTATTTTTTTTAGGAGATTTTTGACCTACTTTGATAGAGATGATTGGGCAGAAAAAGAGTAGATTTCTAGGAGTGAAAAGTGGATCCAAGATCTACACTAAGGAAAAAAAAGATTTTATGAAGATTTAGGGAAATTCTCTTAGAGTTTTCATTATTTTTTTAGGAAGACTTTTCTTTTAAATATTGTTCTATGCAATTCAATGGATTCTTTCTTCTTTGTTTCTTTTTCTTCTTTTAGGATGAACTAATTCTTTAATTCTAGGGATTAGGGTGAAAACCCAATATTTATTTCATGAATCTATGAAGTGATTTTTGCTTCAATTGTGTTGAGTGTCTTGATTGAATATATTTGAGCTTAATTAACTTTGTACGTATGAACGATCACATAAGTGTAATGTTTGAGATTCTAAATGATGGAGAAAGAGTGACAGTCTAGGGTTAATCTTAGCATATTAAACTAAGAGATTGAGACCACAAGAGAATGCATAATTTTAGTAAAAATAGACTTGATTTTGTTCAAAAGAGATTATTGGGTAAATTAGAAAAATCCATCTTGAAGCACAACTCAATCTCAATTAAAGTAATTCTCTTGATATATTTATGGAATGATATTATGGTGTACCTAAATTCCCTAGAAATCATTATCATATACAATTTCTCTTCATTTAATTTCAGTTTTGTTTAATTATTTTTGCAATTTTAGTTTTTATTGTTATCCTTTAATTATTTGATTGATAGATAATAGGAAAATTAAGACTTTATTGGTACTTATGTAAAACAATCCTCGTGGAAACAATATCTATTTATCATTATATTACTTGAAGTGACTTATGCACTTTCAAAGGTTTTACACTCAATAAGTTTTTGGCGTCATTACTGAGGATTAGTTTTCATAATATCAATTTCACTTAAGATTTCTATTAATCTAGTTTCAAAGTCTACATTTTAAATTTTTGTGAACTTAATGATGTTTGGTTTTCTTTAATAGGTAAAGCTTTTAGTGTATGCAACGTTCAAAAAGTCTCTAACTATTTGAGTTTAATATGAAATCAAGGGTAATTTTCATTATTGAAGGTGAATCCAAATATCAAAAAAGAGTTTATTGAAGGTAACAATGGTCGAGGATTGGCAACAAAGGACTTTACGAGAATTTGCAATGCCACAACACAAGATGCTCAGTCAAGCATTACGAAACCAGCTATTGCAACTAATAATTTTGAGATTAAATGAGCAATTATCTAAATGGTGCAATAAAATACTTTTAAAGGAAAAGTTAATAAGGATATAAATGCCCACATTGCCAATTTCCTTGAGATTTATGCAACCTTTAAGATTATTGGGCAACCGATGATGCAATTTGATTGCAGTTGTTTCCTTTCTCCTTGAGAGATAAAGCTAAAAGGTGACTGAATTATATGACACCTAACTCATTTACTAATTGGGAGCATCTCTAAGGCTTTCTTGGTAGAATATTTTCCATTGAGCAAGACTGTATAATTGAGGCAAACAATTACAAGCTTTTAACAAGAGTAGGGTGAGACATTATATGAAACATGTGAGAGGTTTAAGGAGTTACAAAAAAAGGTGTCCCCATCATGGTTTGTTGAATTGATTGATAGTCCAAACCTTCTACAATGGGCTTAACGATTCAATAGGCATTATTATTGATGTCGCAGTAGGAGGTGCACTTATGGGAAAGTCAACTAATGGATCAAACAACTACTAATGGGCAAGTGAAAGGGGAATTAACAACCAAGTTGCAGGTGTTCATGACATTGATGCTTATACCATGTTAAATGCCAAGATGGATGCTCTTACAAAGAAGTCTGAAAGTGTGAGTGTACATGCTATGAATACCCCACCACTAACTTGTGAATGGCATGGAAGAGCATATATGTTAACTGAATGCCAATTAGAGAGTCCTTTTGCTCAAAATTCTACAGAGCATGTGCAATATATTTCTAACTTCAATAGATAGCCCAATAATCCATACTCCAACACCCTCAATCCCAGGTGGAGGAATCATCCCAACTTTTCATAGAGTAACCAAGATAATCAAGCTAAGTCTTCTCATCTTCTTAGTTTTCCTCAAAGGCAACAAGGTGGAGTTACCATCGCTCAACCAACTAAATATGAGGAAAAGCAACCATGGGACATGCAAAAGTTCCTGATTGAGAAATTTGAGGAGGTAGAGACCCAACTAGACAAGATAGACAAGCTTAAATTGAGGGTGAACCAAATGGAGCAATACAATTGACACTTGAAGATGCAAATTGGGCAATTGGCTAACACTATCAATGAAAGAATGCAAGGTACATTACCTAACAAGACTAAAATTAACCCAAGAGAAAAGAAAGGCAATTATTTTGAGGATTGGCATAGAGATACTCGACCCCCCCCCATGTAAGCATATAGATGAATGTAAGAAAACAATCTTAAAAATTCCTAAAATTCTAAAAATATAAATCCAAAAAATGAGGAGGTAGCCTTAAATTTCAGTTCATATGAGAATGATAGGATGGAAGAAGCTCAAGAGGAAGAAGAAAGTAAGTCTACACCAGTAAAACCTTATGAACCACCTATTCAATTTCCTTAATGATTGAAATTGCATAAGTTAGATAAGCAATATCTAAGTTCTTAGAGATTTTCAAGCAAATTCATGTTAATGTTCCATTTATTGAGGTCTTACCACAAATGCCAAAATATGTAAATTTTCTCAAATAGTTTTTATGTAACAAGAGAAAGTTAGAGGAATTTGAGACTATAGCTCTTTATGAGGAATTTAGCGCCATAATCTAAAACAAGCTTCCACCAAAGCTTAAAGATCTAAGGAGTTTATCTATTCATTGCCAAATTTATCATTGCAATTTGATAGAGAACTTTGTGATTCAAGTGCTAACATTATTTTAATGTTTCTTTCTATTTATAAGAAATTGAACCTTGGTAAGATCTAACCAATTACGGTGACATTACAATTAGCAGATTGCTTTATAAAACACTTGGTTGAAGTGGTTGAGAATATTCTCATGCAAGTAAGAAAGTTTATTATACCAGTAGATTTCATTGTGTTCAATATGGATGCAGATGTGGACATGCCATTAATTCTTGGAAAACCATTCTTAGCAATTATAGGGTTATAATTGATATAAAGAATGGAAAGCTAACCTTGAACGTGATGGGAGAATCAATTGAATTTAATGTCTTCAAAGCAGTAAAACAATTTTCTTCCATTGAAGATTGCAATAAGATGGATGTGGTTCATGATCCAATTCAAGAAGTTTCTCAATAAGAGCATCCTCCATTTAAAGCTTACATGGTTAAATGGGTATTGCTATTACATGAGGATCATGAAAATGTAGCCTAATTTTTAGAAGCTACCTTTTCATTTAAAAATTATAGATTTGAGAGTTTTGGGCAAGGTGAAGATTCCCTATCAAGTGAAAAAGTTTTAGTTCTAGAATTAAAACCTCCTCCTTTTAATTTGAGATATGCATTCAAGGGTGACGCTTATGAAAATACCCAATTATATAAGAAGAAAGATAAGTTATGTCATGGTAAGCATATTCATAAATCTTCACTTAAAGTTAGACATCAAGTGTTACTTGTTAATTCTCACCTTAGACTCCCTCTAGGAAAGATGAAATCTTATTGTTTCGAACCCTTTACGATAGTGCAAGTTTTTCTTTATGGAGCTATAAAGTTGCAAGGAGAAGAGGGAAACATGTTTAAAGTGAATGACTAGCATTTGAAGCCTTCTTTATGTGAAGATGCATTACCAAATGGAGAAATTCTTTTTCAACATTCACCTTCAAACTGAGAATTGTGGGAAAGTCAACCTACTTACTTTAAATAAATGCTTATTGGGAGGTAACCTAATGGTTTCATTCTTTTTACTTTATTTATTTTAAAGTTATGCATGCTTTATTTTATTTATTTTAAAGTTATGCATGCTTTATTTTTAGATTTTAAATAAATTAGTGTTAGATTTTTAAAATTTCAGTAATTTTTTCTAGTTTAATTCATAGTTAGAATGTTGTTTTTATGTTTAATTCATGTTAGTTAGTGTTAATT
Organism: Omphalea diandra; assembly: GCA_949677035.1. Classification (NCBI taxonomy): domain Eukaryota; kingdom Viridiplantae; phylum Streptophyta; class Magnoliopsida; order Malpighiales; family Euphorbiaceae; genus Omphalea; species Omphalea diandra. Next base: position 39,787 of record CATIWR010180390.1, on the reverse strand, counting down.
TTGGTTTAATTATATTAATTATAGTTAATTGAGAAGCAATGACAATGGGGAAACTGTGTTTAATGCAACTATGGAGAGAAAGGAATGCCAAATGAATGAAAATAGAGGAAAAGAGGAAATTTAGTTTTAGCAAATTTGCATGGGTCATGCAATGACCTATACATAATGCTCATAATTGAAGACTGAACAAAGGAGATGCTTGAATAATAGGTATGAATTAGGTTTAAGTTGATGAAATGCACATTAAATTGGTAGAATGGACTGCCATTTACACCGGGCAAGCTCCATTTTAAATGAAGTTAGGCCATAAGTTCATTTTAATGGAAGTGGAAATATGGACATTTACTCATGTGCCTGAGGCAAGAATAACAATAAAAATGTTGAATACACCTTCCCTCAAACCCTAACAGGCGCCCCCACTTTCACCAAACCTTCTCCAACATCGTCACACTTTTCACCACCCTAAATGACTACTTTCCAACCTGTTTATTCTAAACTTATTCTGTTTACCATTGCATCTCTAATTTTTCTTTCCCTAAAACACTTCTTTTTGCCATCTTCTCTAATAACCTTTTCCATCTTCTTTCTCTAAGACCCATCGAAGCCAACATGTCGTGCAAGAGAGTGGCAAAGAAAAAAGCATTTACACAATCAACATGTTCTCCATCTTCAACTCAAAATGCAACTCAATCATCTCCCTCCACATATTTGAATATCGCACCATCGCCATTAGTGCCTTCCACACAAGAATTAGAGTTCATAGAGGCGACCTAAGCCTCCACCGTAACAACAATAAATGGAATTTCATTTTTCCCCTGGTTTGTTACTGATTTTAATTTTGAACAAATTAAATTCTATTATTTTATGGATAATTTTCAATTGTAGGTTAGCCTTGTGTAGGTTATGTGAATGTGTGAATATTATGTCTCTGCATGTGTAGGGATAAATGTGGAATTTGGTATGGATATTGTTGATTTTAGGTTTTTAGTAATTATTTAAAGTTAGCTCCATCACTGTTAATTTGATGTATTTTGGAAACTTTAGAATTAAAATGAATTTTCTTTGTTACATGTTTTGTGAGGTGAATGATGAATAGAGAATTGGAGCTATTTTGTGCAATTATGGGCTATAATTGCAAATTTGTTGTATTTTAAAATGCATAGCAGGTACATGTTTGAGATCCACTTATGCATTTTAGATATTTTGTCATGCGTTTAAAACTGTGGTGCGATTATGGACAGTTGGATAAATGACTAAATTTTTGTAAAGGAAGATTGGAATTCTATTGCAATGCTAAAATGAAAATTGTGAAAATTTGGGAATTATGGTTTGTTACTTTGTAGGTGCAAGAGATGATAGAAACTTGGAAACTAAGATTGTTAATTTCGGATTCTCAAAATTAAGCTAGATTGTTTTGAAATTTGTCCTAAAAAAAGACATAATTTGTTTGACAGATTTTAATATTATTTTTTATTTTGTTACTGATTGATTGTGTGCCTGAAAACTGTGAACTCATTTAGATTTGTGGGCAAAGTGAGAATTCTAAAAATTGAATTACATTTTGTAAAATTTGGGCCTAAATTGATACACACCTATTGGGAATTTGTAAACTGCATCTAATTTATAGGTGATTAAAAATTTTGAAATTGATTATGAATAGCAGGCATGCTTCTGGACTGAAATTTCAAAATCAAACGTAACAATGGATTGGGAGGAATTGTTTAATTATGCAAAATTCGCACCAAGTCATATCTAAGTCACTTGATAGGGGGTAAATTTATTGGCCCTTGAATTTTCAATTGCTTTTCAAACATTGAGGACAATGTATAATTAAGTTTGGGGGAGAGGCATAGAATAGGAACATTTGTTCTTTTAATTCTTTGAAATTTTAGTGTATTCTATTATTTTTATTTTAGTTAAATATTCTTTTAGTTTATTCTTTGATTGAATTTATTTATTCTTATGTCAATAGTGGTCCAACATTCTTGGAGAATTATATGTTTAAAGAGTAAAGAATAATGAAACTTGAGTGTTGATCAATGAAATAAATGTAAATATTGGATTTATTAAAATATCATGATAATTTGTGCATGATTTCCTTATTTGAAATTATGGACATTTAAGGATATTTGATAAATGATGTGAACAATTATTTCGTATATTTTTTATTGAGAATGTGCTTAAACCATTACACCTTTTAATAATTGCTTGTTTAAATTCAAGGCATGTACTTAATAGCTTATTAAGAACTTTTTCAATAATTATAGAATAAGGCACACAATCTTTTGAGACGAAATAATAATTCACATTTGACCAATGAAATGATCTAGGAATTCATTATTTATCATATTTAGCCCCATTCATACCTGCATCCTTTATATAGCCTTTTTGAGCCAATAAATACACTTGAAGAATCTATGTAAGACTTTTTCTTGGCATATTTATCCCTTTACCATATAGTCATATTATGACCTACCCTTCAAGAGAGTTTATAGAATTGAATTTGTTTCAAGTAATACTAGAACATCCATGATGTGAAATGAGAAAGTGGAATGTATTCTTCTATGTTGGTTGTGCATAAGTTGAAAATACTTGAGATATAAAGGAATTTGGTGAAGAAATATGATAGTTTTAATTATATTGCTACATATAATAAAACTATCATTGTTATTTTTACTTAAAAAAAGAGTTGAAAAATTGTGAAGTTCTCATAATTGTACAAGAGCATTTTTATTTTTGATTTACTCATGAGTTTGTATAAAATTATTATAAATGGGGAAATTGTTGTTGAGAATGTAGTAGGAGAGGTTGGTTGAGTGGGGAAGCTTTAAAGCATATAGGAGTTTTTAGTATTTATTGAGTAAATTTGATACTTGAAATTATGTTGCTTGTGCCTTTTATCTTTTGCTTTAGTAAGCCATTAACCATTAGCCACGTTATAAGCCAATAAAGAACTTTTGATCCTTAGTTAATTTGTGCAATTACATTAGTGGAGATTGATTGTGTGTTTCCTTGCTTATAGAATTTAGTATAACATTATGTTATGAAGAGTTTTGGCAACACTAACTTGAATGATGTTTGATTTTAAATTGCATCAGTATAGACACAGGTGTATTGTGATTTTTGTAAATTTCTTAGTTGATTTATACTTGCAATTATTTCCAAGGTTTTGAAAAATGGAATTTAATGTTTAAAATTTTCTTATAAGTTTATAGTGCGTGATTGTTATGGTATTTCTCTAAATGTAATGGTTTGCAATTGTTGAGTTGAGAAATTCTTTTGTTTGATTTTTCTTTTACTTGAGGACAAGCAAAACTCCAAGTTTTGAGAGTTTGATAGGAGTCATTTTAGCATATATTTTAGGTTAATAAATTAAGAATTTTCTTATTTTTATAGTTTTTTTATTTTAGAATAAATTAATTTTCTCTCTTTTATATTCGTACATGAAATTCTTAAAAAATGAGCTAAATTGCAGTTTTAAGCAGTGTTGCATGGGCTATTGCATGACCCATGCATTGGACCATGCAGAGTTGCAAAGTTGATCAGTCAATAAAACAGAATTACATAAATAGTTAAGTGTGTGGGTTGTTCTCTGGCCCATGCATCAGATCATGCAAAACATCAGATCTAATTTTGGAAATGTAAATTGCAAGCTATTCTTTTAGGAGATTTTTTACCTACTTGGATAAAGATTCTTGGGTGGAAAAAAAGTAGAATTTTAGGAAAGAAAATTGGATCCAAGATCTAGACCAAAGAAAAAGAAGATTTTGTGAAGATTTGAGGAAATTCTCTTAGTGTTTTCATTATCTTTTTAGGAAGATTTTTCTTTTGAATATTCTTTTATTCAATTCAATGGATTCTTTCTTCTTTATTTCTTTTTCTTTTTTTAGCATGAACTAATTCTTTAATTCTAGGGATTAAGGTGAAAACCTAATATTTATTTCATGAATTTATGAAGTGATTTTCGCTTCAATTGTGTTGGGTCTCTTTATTTAATATATTTGAGCTTAATTGATCTTATATGTATGAACGACCGCATATGTGCAATATTTGAGATTCTAGATGATAGAGTGAGAGTAGAAGTCTAGGGTTAATCTTAGCATATTAAATAAGGAGATTAAGATCGCGACAGTAGGCTCGACTTCTAGAGATATTCAAGGATTATTCATGAAACTTAATGCATTGTTATTGAATTTTATGACCACGAGAGTAGGCATAATTTCAATAATAATAGACTCATTTTTGCTTGAAGAGATTATTATGTACATTAGGAAAATTCATCTTCAAGCACAACTCAATCTTAATTGAAATAATTCTCTTGATATATTTATGGAATGATATTTTGGTGTACTTGAATTCCTTAGAAATCATTATCATATAGAGTTTCTTTTAATTTAATTTCAATTTAATTTAATAATTTTTGCAATTTTAGTTTTTATTTATTGTCCTTTTATTATTCAATTGCTAGATAATAGGAAAATTAAGACTTTATTAGTACTTGTGTAAAAAAATCCTCACGGGAATTATCTCTATTTATCATTATATTACTTGAAGCAATTTGTGCACTTGCAAAGGTTTTACACATAATAGAGAGATTAAGTTTTTCCTTGATCTACAAATGAAACAATGCAAAGAGAGCATCTTAATCAACCAATCCAAGTACACAAAGCAATTACTCTAGAAATTTGGAATATATGGATGGAAGATAGTAAGAACATCAATGAGTTCATCAATTAAACTTAATAAAAATGAATAAGGTAAGCTTATAGTTGAGAAAAAGTATAGAGGTATGATTGGTTCTCTTCTTCATCTTACCACCTCTAAATCAAATATCATGTATAGTGTATGTTTATGTAAGATTTTAATAATGTCCAAAAGAGTCTCATTTGCATGCAGTCAAAAGAATTTTAAAATACTTGCGTGAAATTATCCATTTAGGTTTATAGTATTCTATAAACTCATCTTTTAGCCTTCTTGGATATTCAAAGGCAAATTATGCGGCTAGTCTTCTTGATAGAAAGGACACTTTTGAAACTTGTCAATTTATTAGTGAATGTCTTATTTCTTGGTTTAGTAAAAAGCAACTTTTGGTTACGTTATCCACTGCTAAAGCGGAATATATGGTAGTAGTTATTGTTATACTCAAGTTCTTCGGATGAAATAATAACTCAAGGACTACAGTAAATCTATCGATCACATTCCCATCAAATATGACAACACAAGTGCTATAAATCTTTCTAAGAACCTTATCAAACATTCAAGAAGTAAGCATATAGATATTAGACATCATTCCTTGAGAGACATGTGAAAAATAGTAATGTTGTATTAGAATTTAGTGACACAAATAAATAATTAACATATATTTTCACCAAACCCCTTAATGAGAAAAGATGAATTTCATAAAAAAAAAGGAATTAGTGATGTTTGATAAGAGCTCTCTTGGGTGAAATAAGTCTTATTATTTTCATAGCTTATTGATTAGTTAATGCTTGATGTGCTTAATGTATACATGTTGTGTTTAAATTATTTTGGCTTGCTTATTTATGAAGAGATGTATTGATTCAACTTGCATTTGATTTGTCCCATATTCATATGTGTGAATCAATCATCTAAACATCAATTTGATCACTTAATATAAAGGCCATTTGAAAATATTTCATTTTAAAGTTTGATTTTCAATCTGACTTATAAATCATGAAACATTCTAGCTTTTCAATGTTTTCAAATTTTGCATTTGCAACCTAACTTTTGCCATTGCGATTTTTCAAATTTTTTCAAATTTCAACCATTTTTAACAATCTTTTTTTAGGTCAAACTATTTGTTACTCACATCTTTTGAAATTCACGATCATGACTATCTTTTTGTTGTTGTAAAATATAAAATCCACTGGGTGATAACCCTTTATTCTCTAATAACGATTTTAAGCATTTATTGCACTTTTAGCCATTTTTCACCTCTTCTTTACTTATTAAACCCATTTTCAACCTTTTTTTTCCACTTTTTTAGCACTTCCTCTCTTGTTTTCTCAAATCCCTCTCAAGCTTTCTCACTTTCTTCTAATTTCTCTTCTTGTACTCACTTTCTAATCACCATTCTCTCAATGGCACTAAATCCCCTAAGGACACCAAACACGGGCAAAACCCCTATGACCTCTACTTCTCCTTTGTTGAACTAGGTTGTTCAAACCTAAGTCAAGACTTTCTTTTGATCTTAACAATATAGATTGAAAGGTTCTAATATCAATTTTAAGTGTTGTTTTTGCAGATATTAAGATAAAATCTCATTGAAAGTTGAATAGGAGTGATTAGAAACAAAAAACCTCAAAGTATGAAAATATGCCTTCAAAATTAGCGACCGCGAATTTTGAATAGTGTTGTTGATATTCAAAAGTCGCGACTGTGAATAGGCGAAACAATATCTCCATATTAGACAGATGATTTCATGATGACCATCACGTCCAAAGAAAGAAAATAGCACCTGCGAATTTAGGTAACAACTACAAATATTAAGAATTTTAAGATTGGTTAAAAAGATCCAACAACTAGTTTTTGAAAAAACCAATGGTTTTATGCCATGTAGACTAGTTGTTAGACACAATTCAAAAATATCAATCACAAATTTAGTCTCGATCATAAATTTTGTTTGACAAACACTTAATGCAAGATATGTCTAGCACAACTTAGAGATTTAGACATAGTTTCTTTGTAATATCTCTTTGGTGGTTATTGCCTATAAATAAATCACTAAATGGACTTAAATATAAGAGGATAACTATTGATTGTGCCAAAACTCTTGCAAAGTTAATTCTCAATTTTAACTCTTTATTTTTTTGTACATACTTTAGTGTGAGCTTTAAACACCTTGGTTTGGGTTTGAGAGTGACCCTTGTACAAAAAAATTTTGTTTAGGTTTGAGAGTTAGCCTGGTTGTAAAACTCTTGTATAGGTTAAGTGTGAGCCTTTAGGAAAACACTTGTAAGGTTATGTGTGAGCCTTGAAACACAAGTTGTAAGGTTCGGTGTGAGCTTAAACACTAAGTTGAGTGTGAGCTTGTAAAACACTATTGGGGAGTGGATGTAGGGTTGGTTAATACCCCGAACCACAATAAAACTCTTGAATTCATTCTTCTACTCTTTCTTTAATCTTTCATTTTTGTGAGCTTCCTCAAAAATCAAAGGTTCAAATTTGCCACCAATTCAACCCCCTTCGTGGTGCAATAGGGCAAACAATTGGTATTAGAGCTAAGTCTCAATTCAAGCCTTAATTATGTAAGCAAAGATTAATGGCACAAGACAGAGTCCACTCTCACCTTAATCTCTACTCGGATGGCAATGATTATGCTCTTTGGAAGCATAAAATGGAAATCTATCTTGATAGCGATCCTCAAATCTCTTCTAATTGATAAATTTGGTGAAAAAGTATTCAATATTCAAGAGTCTAATATGGAGATTGGGAAAGTGCCAATTGATGCCCTCATTGGTAAGCTTCTCACTCATGAGATGGCTCTTAAGAAGGATGAAGAGATGAAAAAGCTAAGAGGATAAAAAGATAAAGAGAAAAAGAAAGCTCTGGCCTTCAAAGCTCAAGAAGATTATTCAATCTCAAGTGACTCAAATGAAAGTGATAAAGAAAAAAAAAAGTTTGCTAAAATATCAAGAAAGACCAAGAAGTTGATGAAAAGGAGAAGAGAAAGAAGAATCTAAAGAAAGTCATCCTTATATCATCATAAGGAAAAGAAAAAGAGCTTCAAGGCTACTTGGGATGATGATTTAAGTGATGAAGAAGAAGATGAAGTAGCAAACCTTTGCTTTATGGCTCAAGAGGACTCCTCCAAAGAGGTAAGCACTTTTCCACACTCTTATGATGATGATGATGCATTTGATGATGTAGATTGTTAGACTAGGTTGATTTAACCTAAGTCATGAACCTTTTTTGATCTTGACAATAGAGATTGATCAATTCTACTGCTTTCATTAAGTGTTGTTTTGTAGATTATAAGTTAGATTTTGTTATTGGAAGTTGGATGGAGTCCAAATCTCCAACCTTGTAAAGTTCACTTTAATTTGCAGTGAGTGTATTGTAAATCACGATCGTAAATTAGTCACAAGGAAGGATGAAGCTAGGCCAAAGGAATTCACAGGTAAATTTGTGATCGTGAATCAGCTGAAAGAGTCTTAATTGAATTACAGAGGAATTCACGATCTCAGTCACACCCAGGACACAGTGATCTCATGACCGCGACTTTTGATAGTGGTTAGAACACAACGACTATATTTTCCTAGACAACCAATGCACACTTAACATGCGGACTAGCTGTTAGACATAAAAAAAGGGTTCTTACTGCAATTTTTGGCTCCTCAATGCAAATTGGAAATTTGTGACCATAAAATGGGAGTAACGACTGTGACTTTCGCCTGACAAGCATTTGGTGCTAAATCTGCCTAGCACATCTTGGACATTTGATGATAGTTTTGGAGTAACGTCTCTTTAGTGGATGTGGGCTATAAATACTCTACCAAACTAATGTCAATGCAAGAGAAGAACCATTGATAATGTCTAAACTCTTGCAAAGTTAATTTTCTACTTTAATTCCTTATTTCTTAGTACATAGTTTGGTGTGAGCTTCAAACACTTTATGTTGGGTTTGAGAATTAGCCCTTGTACAGAAAACTCTTATATAGGTTTGAGTGTTAGCCTTGGAAAAATACTTATAAGATTTGGTGTGAGCCTAAAACATTAGATTGAGTGTAAGTCTTGGAAAAATACTTATAAGGTTTGGAGTGAGCCTGAAACACTAGGTTGAGTGTGAGTTTTGGAAAAACACTTGTAAGGTTTGGTATGAGCGTAAACATTAGGTTGAGTGTGAGCCTTGGAAAACCACTTGTAAGGTTTGGTGTGAGCCTAAACACTAAGTTGAGTGTGAGCTTGTAAAACACTAGTGATTGAGTGAAACACCCAATTGGTGAATTGGGGAGTAGTTGTAGGATTGGTTAATACCCGAACCACTATAAAACTCTTGTTTTCATTTTTCTCCTACTCTTCCTTTAATCTTTCATTTTTATGAGCATCATCCATAATAAAAAGTTCAAATCTACCGCCAATTCAACCCCCCTTTCTTGGTGCATTAGGGCCAACACTTAGTATAAGTGCCAAGTCTCATAAACAAACCTTAATTGGGTGAGCAAAGATCATGGCACAAGAGGAAATCCACTCACACCTCGAGCCTTACTCTGATGGAGTTGACTATACTCATTAGAAATATGGGATGAAGATCTATCTTGATACAAATGTGGTGGATCTTTGGGATGTTATGGTTAAAGAATAGAAGCCACCCACCAAAGTGGTGGATGGGAGTGAAGAACTCATTCCAATATAAGAGTGGGTTAAAGCACATAAAAGATCAAATGGCAAGAACAAGAGAGCCATGACAATTCTTCTAAGTTATCTCTCAAGAGAAGAGATTGGAAGAGTACAACATTGCCAAACAACCCATAGGATATGGAAAGCATTAGAGAACTATCATGAAAGCACCACCTTGGTGAAATCCAGTCGGCTAAAGATGTATGTGAAATAATGGGAGTTGTTCATGATGAAAGAGGATGAGAGCATCACCGACATGACCAGTAGACTTCTAGCAATCGTCACAAATATGAAGAGTTTTGGTGGGATTCTCACAAATCATGAGGTAAACTCCAAAATTTTAAAGTCTTTGCCTCTTGAAAAGTTTGGTGCTAGAGTTTACAGTATCCAAGAATCCAATCTGGAAATAGGGAAGGTGCCAACAGATGTCTTGATAGACAAACTCTTAACTCATGAGTTAGCCTTAAAGAAAAATGAGGAGATGAAGAAAATGAAGGGCTAAGGAGAAAATTTTAAAAAACATGAAAAAAAAAACCTCGGCACTTAAGTCCATTTCTAAGGAGAAGGAAATGAAGGTTAGTTCAAGTGAAGAAGAAAGTGACAAGGAGGAAGAAGAGCTAGCAGTGTTCTCTAGAAGGACTAAGGAGCTCATTAGAAGAAGAAAAGAAAGAAGGAACTTTAAAAAGACAACTCCTAATCCTAGAGAGAGATCAAATGAAGTCTCTTGTTATGAGTGTGGCAAGCAAGACCACATCAAATATGATTATCCTAAGTTAAAGAAGAAGAAGAATGGGGACAAAGAGAAGAGAAAAAGCTTCAAAGCCACTTGGGATGATAGCTCAAGTGAGAATGAAGGGATTGCCAACATATGCTTCATGGCTCAAGAAGATTCTCCTAAAGAGAGAAGCACTTCATCTTATTCTTAGTTAGATTATGATAACTTAGATGATGTAGATGAAGAGCTTCTAGAAGCTCTCACTATGAGATGTGACAAGTATAAGTCACAAATGAAATCTTATAAGAGAAAATGCTCAAAATTAGAGGATGATTACAAATCTCTTAGTGATCTTATAAGTGAATTGAGGACTTCAAATGAAGAACTCAAAAAATCAATGGAAAATATTTCCAAATCATCTTCATCATTAGCTTCATTAAGAAAATAGAATGACTCCTTAAAAGGAGAAGTCATTAAGCTTAGAAGCTCAATCTTTAAATTTCATAAGGGAAAGGAAGTCTTGGATGCCCTAATAGTATCACAAAGGCCACCCTTAATTAGACATGGTTTAGGCTTCAATGGAGCCTCCTCATCCACACCATCACCTACTAGATTCATTAAAGCATCAAAACCTCAAGTGTTAAGGTCATGAGGAAGAAAAGTCTCTAAACACTAAATTTCCAATGCCTAAAGGCAAAGGGAAAGCACAAAATGACTCAAGGCCTACTTTAATAAAGGCCATTCATGCTTACATGTATGACAAAAAGCATGCTCACACACACAAACACAAACAATTCTCTACTACTCCTTATCACTCATACACTTACATAACCAAAGTATGAGAAGGCTTCCTGTTTATACTAAGTTTATACATAGGAGAAAGACTCACAAGTCTAAACTCTAACGTCACTATTGCATGAAGTATGGGCACATTAATATTCATTGTTATATAGGAAGGCTCACCTCAAATTAGAGGACCTTTCAACTCTCAATCTTCTAGGACCTAAGTATGTTTGTGTACCTAAGAAAAAGTGATTTTCTTGTATTGTGTAGGGATTTGTGGCAACCACCGATAAATCAAGCAATTAGCATGTGAATAGTGGATGCTCTAAGCATATGACTAGCAATAGGAAGCTATTCATGGCATTGAAAGAAAAAGAAAGTGGAAATGTTACATTTGGTAATAATGCCAAGGGTAAGGTCATTGGCATTAGAACCATTGGTAAGAATAATTATTCTTTGATTGATAATGTTTTATTAGTTAATGGCTTACAACATAATTTATTGAGTGGAAGTCAATTGTGTGACGAAGGTAATAAAGTCACTTTTGATCCTAGAGAAAGCCGAGTCACCATATTAGTAGATCATGAGGTTGTTTTCAAGGGTAAAATGAAAGGTAATACCTACTTAATTGACTCAGACAATTTAGCTAACCAATCTTTGAAATATTTTATGTCTTTTAGCAATGAAGCTTGGTTATGGCATAGAAGACTTGGACATGCAATGGATCTACTACAAAGCCTATCAAAAGGAAAGTTAGTGGAAGGGCTTCCCAATCTAAGCTTCACTAAAGACAAGACATGCGGTCCTTGCCAAATGGGGAAGCAAAATCAAGCCTCCTACAAATGTAAAAATGTTGTAAGTTCATTTAAACCTCTTCAACTAATTCATATGGACTTAATAGGACCTATTAAAAGTGCTAGCTTAGGTGGAAAACATTATGCACTAGTCCTAGCTGATGATTACTCTAGGTTTATATGGATGTCCTTTCTAGCTTACAAGAATGATACTTTTGATGCTTTCAAAAGCTTTGTAAAAAGAATTTAAAATGAAAAGGGTTACTTCATTTCTTCTATAAGAAGTGGCCATGGAAAGGAATTTCAAAATGTGTCTTTTGAAACTTATTATTTGTAGAATAGAGTTTTTCATAACTTTTCAACTCCTAAAACACCACAACAAAATGGTGTTGTAGAAAGGAAAAATATAACACTAATAGAAATAGCTAGAACCATGCTCAATGAGTATTTTTTACCAAATTACTTTTGGGTCAAAGCCAACAGTACTTCGTGTTATATTGTAAATAGAGTTTCTAAAAGATCCATTCTCAATAAAACATCTTATGAGTATGGAATGGTAGAAAACCTAAGATATCATACCTAAGAGTATTTGGATGCAAGCGCTATATATTGAATACCAAGGATAATCTTAGGAAATTTGATTCCAAGACCAATGAAGGTATATTTTTAGGTTATTCCACCTCTAACAAGGCGTATAAAGCCTTTAATAAGAGTTCTATGGTAGTTAAAGAGTCTATGAATGTTAATCTAGTAAACATGATCTTGGGAAAGTATTTTTGTTGATGATCTTGTGGGTGACATTGAAAAATTGAAGTTAGAAGACACTACAAGAAAAGAGGATAAAGATAAGGAAGAAGGTGAATCATCAAGAGTATATAAGGATCTATAACATCAACAAGAGTTGAGCCAAGTTAAGATCTACTCAAGGGTTAAAGATTCTCCAAGGATCACCCTAAAGATTTGATTATTAGTGATACCTCTAAAGGTGTAAGTACAAGATCTTAACTTAATCTTTTAAATAATAATCTTGCTTTTGTTTCTCAACTTGAGCCAAAATCCATTGATGAGGCTCTTGATGATGAAAGTTGGGTAATTGCCATGCAAGAGGAACTCAACCAATTCAAGAGAAATAAGGTATGGGAACTTATCCCTAAGCCTAAAGAACACTCAATTATAGGTTGCAAATAGGTGTTTAGGAACAAGTTAGATGAGCAAGGTTTCATCACTAGGAATAAAGCTAGATTGATTGTTAAGGGTTGCAACCAAAAGGAAGGCATAGATTATGATGAAACATTTGCTCCCGTTGTAAGATTAAAGGCCATTAGGATTCTTTTATCATTACATGCGATATGAGTTTTAAACTCTTTCAAATAGAAGTAAAAAGTGCATTTTTAAATGGAGCAATTGAGAAAGAAATTTATGTTGAACAACCTCCTGGTTTTGAGTCTCATAATTTTCCTAATCATGTTTTTAAATTGAATAGAGCCTTACATGGATTGAAATAAGCTCTAAGAGCTTGGTATGAAAGGCTTAGTTCATTTTTTTTGAAAAATGATTTTGATAAAGAAAAGGTGGACACTGCATTGTTTGTTAAAAGGCACAAGCATGATACACTTATTGTATAAATTTATGTTAATGATATTGTTTTGGGTGCTACTAATGAATCTCTTTGTGAGGATTTTACTAAGTGTATGATTAGAGAATTCGAAATAAGCATGATAGGAGAGCTCAAGTCCTTTCTTGGTCTACAAATCAAGTAAACCAAATAAAGGATCTTCATCAAGCAAGCCAAATACACAAAGGAGATACTCAAGAAGTTTGGCATGGATAGTTGCAAAAAAGCAAAAACCCCCATGAGTGGTACCATCAAGTTGGACAAAGATGAATCGGGTAAGACGTTAGATGAAAAGAGATATTGAGGTATGATCGGATCTCTACTTTATCTAACTGCTTCTAGGCCTAATATTATGTTTAGTGTATGCATGTATGCTAGGTTCCAATCCTCTCCTAAAGAATCACATGTAAATGTTATTAAAAGAATTTTCAAATATTTGCATGGCACATTCAACATAGGTTTATGGTATCTTAGGGACTCATCTTTTAGTCTTATAGGTTATTCGGATGCGTAATATACAGGTAGTCTTGTAGATAGAAAGAGCACTTCTGGAACTTGCCAATTAATAGAAGAATGTCTAGTATCTTGGTTTAGCAAAAAACAAGTTTTGGTTGCCTTATCCACCGTAAAAGCCAAGTATATAGTTGCGGGTTAATGTTGCAGCTAAGTCCTTTGGATGAAACAACAATTAAAGGATTTTGGCAAAGTGATTGATCACATTCCCATTAAATGTGGTAACACTAGTGCTACCAATCTCTCTAAGAATCCCATCCAACACTCTAAGAGTAAACACATAGACATTGGACACCATTTTCTTAGAGATCATGTCCAAAAAGGTGACATTGTGTTAGAATTTATTGACACAAATCATCAACTTGCAGATATTTTCACTAAACCTCTCAATGAAGAAAGATGAAACTTCATTAAGAGAGAATTGGGAATGCTTGATGAAAGCTTCCTAAAGTGAAAATTTTGATCTTATGTGTTGATTGAATATATGTTGATTGTTTTTTTATCTTTCAAGATGTCTTGTACTTTTCTGTGACATATTGTAATTAATTTAGCATCAATAAGTGGATCACAACTTTGAATTTTTCAAAAACTTAATTCTTCTTCTTATCCTTGCTGCCTTATAATTCGCAGTCACCATTCATTGTTCATGGTTGCAAATTAATGGTCCATGTCACCCAAAAGGCAATAGTCAATTTGCGGTCGCGACTATCACTCTGCACCGCGAATTTAGCCAAGATTTCAAATTTCTTACCATTAGTAGTGTGTGTTCCCGAGGAATTTTTGTCTGTTGTTCACGTTTTTTGAAAATCGTTGTCACGATTCCTTAAATCGCGTATGCGAATTTGAGTAATTGCAAGCCATTAAGTGATTTGACTACCAACTATTTCCAACTCTTCATGAATCCAATTCTTACCGTTTCTAGCCATTTTTACACCCCTTTAATGGCTATATAAGCACCCTAAATAGTGATTCTTATCACTTCATCCTACTCCAAATCAATTCTCTTTCCAAAAGTCTCTAAATTCTCAAACTCTCTCTGCCTTCTCACTTGGCTCTCAAGAAAATTTCAAGAGCAGAAAAATGCAAGGCTATGGCTCAACCATCTGCACCTCTAACACTTCATCTAATGAAAGGCATCACAAAGAAGGAGGAGTGCTTCAAAGCCAACTCTTCAAAAATCATCCTCCCCAACAAAATCCCTTTTATGTTTTTATTGGAGACTTTTGGAATCAATGTAGAAATTCGTGCATTCCTATCAAACTTGGGCTAGAATGAGTTCATCTTTCGGGATGAACCCAGTTATGAAGAAGTCATTAAGGAATTCATGTGTATAGTTCAACTGAGTCACAAAGCAGAATCACAAGTTAGGCAATACGAGTTAGTTTTTCGGGCTTTTGGTGATCCATACTTTATTACGTTTGAACAACTTTCCTTCCTTTTTAACCTTCAAGTTGAAAAAAATATCCCTTTCATTATCTCCGCTCTTAATGTAACATATTCTAAATTTTGGTCATAAATTTCCATTGAAACCAAACACGACCCAAAAACCTCCCTAGCCAAATAAATAAAAACCCTATCTCTTTGGATACTCCATCATATCATCACTTTTTTCGATAATGCTAGATGTGATAGGAACGAGAAAGTATTACAAAAAGACTTGGCCTTCCTAGTTTGCCTTGTCAAGAACAAACCTTTCCAAACTGGTCGGTATCTTGTGGATCAATTGATCCACATAAGCACCAAGCTGAAAAGTCAATTCCTTCTTCCTTCACATATAACAGCCATCTATCGCTTCATAGGGGCACTAGATGAGGAAAATGAAAAATTCCTCACCAAAAAAATCTTCCCTTCTCAAAATTTTCTTGACCTCAACTGTTTAATCAATGCCAAAGCTATACACCAGGACACATATGCTTATACCCTAGGTGCTTTTGAGGCTAAGGAAATGGAAACTTCCTAAGCCTCCAAATGGAAGAGGCTCATCATTGAAGAAGGAGCCCTACCAGTCCCCCTTCCTCAATCAAAACCCAAATCCAAACTATCTCTTGCCACTATCAACTGCATATTGGACAAGATGATGAGAATGATGGAGAGGCAATTCCTTTTTCTCTCACATCTTCATAATGACATGATGGATTTGCGAGAAAAATTAGGCATTCCTCCTTACCATCTTTCGAATTTTATTAAATTTGAAGATACCCAAGAAGAATAAGGCAATGAAGAAGTTGAGGCTAGAGATGAAGCAGAAGGTAGAGACAATTAAGAAGAAGAAGAAACTGTGGGAGATGATGATGACTCTCCAATATTCCAGAATAGGATTTCTTTATATCTTCTTTTTGTTTTTAAATGAAAAATTGTGATACCACAGTTTGCTTACAAATGAATTAAAATGTTTCTTTGAAATTTTTTATCTTGTGTGATTGATGGAATTTACTTTTATGATTGCAATTCTTATTAATTTTGCTTCTTATGAACACTTATCTATTTGTTATGCATTTATTCTTTTCCCTTATGAAGCCTCTTTTTGATCTTGCCAAAAGGGGAGAGATAGAATCAAGAAAGAATATAAAGGGGAGAGAAAATAACTTGTAAGTAAATAGCATAAGTTGAGAGGGAGCTTTGTAGTCATTCTTAGAAATTTCACTTTGATTAATTGAATGACAAACTTAGGAAATTTCATCTTGATCTTTGTTTAGAAATTTTAAAGCATTCTTTGAATCGTTCACGATTCCAACTTTACAACTTCAAAACTCATGCATTTATTTTTCTTTAGTATCAATCTAAGTTGTCAAAATAACAAATGGAGAGATTGTTAGACTAGGTTGATTTAACCTAAGTCATGAACCTCTTTTGATCTTGAAAATAGAGATTGATCAATTCTAATACTTTCATTAAGTGTTGTTTTGCAGACTATAAGTTAGATTTTGTCATTAGAAGTTGGATGGAGTCTAAATCTCTAACCTTGTAAAGTTCACTTTAATTCGCAGTGAGTGTATTGTAAATTACTACTGCGAATCAATCACAAAAAAGGATGAAGCTAGGCCAGAGGAATTCATGGGCAAATTCACAGTTGCGAATCAACTAAAGGAGCCTTGGTTGAATTATAGAGGAATTTGCGGTATTAATGGCGCCCAAGACATAGTGATCTCACGACCGCGACTTTTGATAGTGGTTAAAACACAACGACTATATTTTCTTGGACAACCAATAGACAACTGACATATGGACTATCTATTAGACATAAAACAGGGTTCTTGCTGCAATTTTCAGCTCCTCAGTACAAATTGAAAATTAGCAACTGCGAAATAGGAGTAGCCACCGCGACTTTCGCCTAACAAGCACTTAATGTTAAATCTGCTTAGTACATCTAGGACATTTGATGATAGTTTTAGAGTAACATCTCTTTGGTGGATGTGACTTATAAATACTCCACCAAAACAATGTCAATGCAAGAGAAGAACCATTGATAGTGTCAAAACTCTTGCAAAGTTAATTCTATACTTTAATTCCTTATTTCTTTGTATATAGTTTAGTATGAGCTTTAAACATTTGTGTTGGGTTTGAGAGTTAGCCCTTGTATAGAAAACTCTTGTACAGGTTTGAGAGTGAGCCTTAGAAAATTATTGTATAAGTTTGAGTGTTAGCCTCAGGAAAACACTTGTAAGGTTTGGTGTGAGCCTAAAACACTAGGTTGAGTGTGAGCCTTAGAAAAACACTTTTGGTATGAGGCTAAAACTCTAGGTTAAGTGTAAGCCTTAGAAAAACACTTGTAAGGTTTGGTGTGAGCCTAAACATTGAGTGTGAGCCTTAGAAAAACATTTGTAAGGTTTGGTGTGAGCCTAAACACTAAGTTGAGTGTGAGCTTGTAAAATACTAATGATTGAGTGAAACACCCAATTGTCAAATTGGGGAGTGGATGTAGGGTTGGTTAATACCCAAACTACTATAAAACTCTTGTGTTCATTCTTCTCATACTCTTCCTTTAATCTTTCATTTTTGTGAGCATCTTCTATAATCAAAAGTTCAAATCTACCACCAATTCAACCCCTATTCTTGGTGCACTAGGGCTACATTGATGATGAGCTTTTAAAAGCTCTCACTTTGAAATGTGACAAATATAAGTCACAATAAATCTTACAAGAAGAAATACTTAAAATTAGAGGATGAGTTTAAATCTTTGAATAGTGTTGTAAATGAATTAAGAACTTTAATTGAAGAACTTAAAAAATATGTTGAGAATCTTTCAAAATCTTATTCATCCATAACCTTCTTGAGGAAGGAAAATGACTCATTATAAGGTGAAGTCATTGAACTTAACTCTATTTCTAACTTACACAAGGGAAAGAAAGCTTTGGATACACTTATTGTATCACAAAGACCTCTTTTAGCTAGGCATGATTTAGACTTCAATGGAACCTCTTCATTTACTTCTTCACTCACTACATTCATTAGAGCATCAAGACCTCAAACTTCAAGTATTGAGGTCATAGGGAAGAGAGGTGCTCCTAGTATTAAGGCACCTATGCCTAAGGGCAAAGAAAAGACTCCCTAAGGCTCAAGAGCTAAGGCTCAAATGGTAAATTATGCTTACATTTAGAATAAGAAGCATGTTTAACCACACAAACATAAAAAATTCTCTTCTACTCCTAATCACACATGCATTTGCATACATTCTCACCACCTAAGTATGAAAAGGCCCCCTACTCATACTAAGGTTGTGCATAGGAGAAAGACTCATAAGTCTAAACTCCAATGTCATTATTACATGAGATATGGGCACATCAATGTATTTTGCCACATTAGGAAGGCACACCTCAAATTGCAGGACCCTTCCAAGACTAAACCCTAAGGACCCAAGTATGTTTGGGTAGCAAAGTAAAGTGTTTGATAATGTAGGATGAGGAGTCCTTCACCAAATTCTCATCATGAAAAATCTAAAGGTGAATAAAGATTGCTAATGAAGAAGGGATAAAGTTTCAAATGGTTATTTGGTATCAAACCATGGATACTAAACTTGTATTGTATCCCTTATCCCTTATGTTTTTAACTTAATATATTTATGCATACATTTAGAGGGAGTTTTATTGCTTGATATATCTATGTGTTGACATGTTTGATTTGATTTGATTAATTGTGTGATGAATTAAATCAATTCATTTTGCATTTGAGATTTTATATATTTCAAATGTTCAAATCAATCATAAAAAACCATATACTCTATAATAGGGTCATATATGAAAATTCTTAAATTTCTAGCCCTAGTTTGTTTGTTCGAGCATCATTAAATGTTTGAATTATTTTGTATTCATGTTTTTTATATATAAAATTTTCATGCAATTTATGCTTCATCCATTTATCTTCTTATGTGACACATGGTGATCAATTGTGCAAAATTACGTATGTTTGATATTCTAATTTGAGTTTATACAATTGACAAGTTTATGGATATCTCTCATATTCCTTATTCTCTCTCTTATTCCCTCATATTCCTCTCTTTTTGATCTTGACAAAGGAGGGGAGATAGTTGACTGAATATACAAAGAGGGAACATACAAAAAGGGGAGATAAAATTGAACTACATTTGTAATATGCTAAGACAGTGATTTTATTATAATAACTAAGAGGGAGAATGGATTGAGGGAGAGTAATTTCATACTTATGATTTGAATCACTTCACAATCATTCTCTTAGGTGCATGCATAATTGATTCTTTATCCTTTGCATATTCAATCTAGATTGTCAAAATAAAAAGGGGGAGATTATTGGACTAGGTTATTCAAACCTGAGTTAAGACTCTCTTTTGATCTTGACAGTATAGATTGAAAAGTTCTAATATCAATTTTAAGTGTTGTTTTTATAGATATTACGATAGAATCTCATTAGAAGCTGAATAGGAGTGATTAGAAGCAAAAAATTCAAAGTATGAAAATCTGCCTTCGAAATTAGTGATCACGAATCTTGAATAGTGATGTTAAATTGAAAAGTTGCAACTGCGAATTTTGGTAGTGACTGCGAATTGGTAAAACAACATCTCCATGTTAGACAAATGATTTCATGATGACCATCTTGTCCAAAGAAAGAAAATAATGACCACAAATTTGAGTAGCAATCGTGAATTTTGAGATCCGTTAAAAAGATTTAACGACTAGTTTTTGAAAAGACCAATGGTTTTATGCTATGTGGACTAGCTGTTCTGCTAGACACAATTCAAAAATAACAATCCTAAATTTAGTCTCGGTAACAAATTTTATCTGACAAGCATTTAATGCAAGATATGCCTAACACAACTTTAAGAGTTAGACATAGTTTCTTTGTAACATCTCTTTAGTGGTTATTGACTTTAAATACACCACCAAACGGACTTGAATATAAGAGGATAACCATTGATTGTGCTAAAACTCTTGCAAAGTTAATTCTTAACTTTAACTCTTTATTTCTTTGTACATAGTTTGTTGTAAGCATTAAACACCTTGGGTTTAGGTTTGAGAGTAAGCCCTTATATAAAAAACTCTTGTTTAGGTTTGAGAGTTAGCCTAGTTGTAAAACTCTTGTATAGGTTAAATGTGAGCCTTTAGGAAAACACTTGTGAGGTTATGTGTGAGCCTTAAAACACAAATTGTAAGGTTTGGTGTGAACCTAAACACTAAGTTGAGTGTAAGCTTGTAAAACACTAGTGATTGAGCGAAACACCCAATTAGTGAATTGGGGAGTCGATGTAGGGTTGGTTAATACCCAAACTACTATAAAACTCTTGTGTTCATTCTTCTCCTACTATTTATCTAATCTTTCATTTTTATGAGCTTCCTCTAAAATCAAAAATTCAAATTTACAACCAATTCAACCCCTCCTCTTACTGCAATAAGGCCAACATCCTCCTTTAAGACAACTTCCTCTCCATCTAAAAAAGGGAGTGACTCCCAAAGAAAAGAATAAATATGAAATGCTCAAGAATAAACCTATTTTGCTAAATAAAATTATATCTCAATTCGTACTCAAATCTCTTAAGATTGAAAGGGAAATCAAGGCCTATCTATTGAACTAGGTTTACGAGAAATTCATTTTTAGAGAAGAACCTGGGTATGATGAGGTGACAAAGGAGTTCTTAGCTACAATGGTGATCAATCGAGATGCCTCAAATGAAGTAGGTATGTATGGGGTCCTTTTACAAGTTTTGGCAAGCCTTTCTTCACAACCTATGAGTCCCTTTGCTCCCTTTTAAATTTCTAAATTGAAACTTCATGGAATTTGAGTGAGCTTCACTTTGATTTCAATGAATTTTATTGCCAAATTTCAATTAAAATCGACCATGATTCAAAAATTTATCTAGCTAAAAAATCACCTCCCTCATTTTTAGTTTCTTTACCGAATCATATAATATTTTTCCATCATTGCCTGTGGTGATGGAAATAAAAAAGTATCCGAAAAAGACTTATGTTTCTTTAATGTTTAATTAAGGGAAAACCAACTAATCTAGTCGATTTTTTATTAACTAACTTGCCCATTTGGGCAAGTCAAAACATGGTTAAATTCTTCTCTCTTCCCATACTATTGCCATATATAGACAAATGGGTGTTCTCATCCCCCAAAATGAGTAGTTTTTAAAACAACCTACCTAACTAATGCCAATCCCTTATACCTTAATTTTTTATTAAATGCCAAAGCAATTAAGCCCTATACATATGTGTACTTGCTAGGGGCATAAAAGGTTAGATTTTAACAAACCTCTTAATAAAAAAAAAAGAGGAATAGACTTGTTGAAGAAGGAGAAAAGACACCATAAGAACTTGAGGTACAAATTTCGACTCAACCTCTTCCTCCTCCTCCTATTTCTTTTTTCATTGTTGACAAAAAGCTTGTTAAGATTCCAAGGATTATGGATTGAAAATTCAAGCTTCTTAGTCATCTCAATAGTGATATAATAGATCTTCAAAAGAAAATGGAACTCACTCCATGTTTTCTACTCGATTTTGAGGAGGAAGAGATTGAAGAGGAAAAAAATGATAAAGACCAATCCCCTAATTTCACGCTCTATTTCTTTTTTATATTCATTTCCTTTTTATGATTTTTTTCTTGTTTTATGATTTTAAAATGACAGCCCAATGTTAGTGATTAAACATTCATGTAAATGTATGAAATTTGTTTGGGTTAGTTCATTTGAATGAAAATTTCTTCTTATGTTTATTGATTTCCATTGTCTTATATTTCGTATTGTGATTGATTGTGTTAACTTGAATTTATTCATTTACTTTCCTTCTATTTATTCTTCTTCATTCCTTCTTTTTGATCTTGACAAAGGTAGAGAGAAAATTGAATAATTATGTGCAAAGTTAATGGTAATGCATTGGCTTAATTGAGAAAACTAAGGGGCAATATTAATTGAGGGGGACTAAGTTTTAAAATCTCTAAAATCCTTTACCTAAGTGTTTTGACTTATTTGTAATCCTGAGGAACTATAACTTCTAACTTCTTTTTAACTTCCATAGACTTATATTTTATAAGCATATGAATATTAGTTGGATTATACTTTGCAAATTCAATCTTTGTCAAAATTAAAAAGAAAGATTATTGGACTAAAGTGGTCAAACCTTAATCAAACCATATCTTTGATCTTGATAATATATATTGAAAGGTACTAATGGTTGAATTAAGTGTTGTTCTCAAAATTGGCATATAAATCACACCCAAGATAAAAGGATTGTAGCTAAAAACTCAGTCGCAATCGCTATGTGGCTAATCACAGTCGTTATCAAACTTTAGAATGAAATAAAAAGTTTTAGTTTAGTTCATAGCCAAAATTGTATCCATGTAGCCACCGTAAAGTTCAAACATCTTTAAGAAGAGTTTTAATGGTCACCCATGAAGCTAGTTGACATATGTCATATGTCCTAAGAGCCACTAGACATTTTAAGGATTGTAACCGTAACTCTGTTTCAAAGTTAAATCAAAACATCCAGGCCCTTTTGTAATAAGACTTGCATTTCACTATCTAACATGATCATGATCAGGTTTGCAACCCTCTAGCTTATGACCACGATATCCCTAAAAAGTGAAGTATTGTGATGACTGGTTTTCAGGAACTAATTATCAAATACCACGTGTCACTAGCCATTAAACACAATTGAAGTTCTTGACTATAAAAGATTAATTATGAGCATGAAAAGTATACTGTGATTGGAAAGATACTTTAACAAACATAAGAACAACTACTTGGTAGTTGTAAACTATAAATACTCTACCAAATATCCTTGAATGCAAAAGAACTTTCATTTATTATGCCTAAACTCTTGCAATTTTATTTCTCAAGTTTCTCTCTTTTAATTACTATTATAATTTGTTTGTTGATAATATTTATTGCTTATAAAACGTTAAGTGTGAGCCTTAAACACTCAAGATTTAGGTTTAGAGTGAGCTTAGCATGCGTAAAACTTTTTTAAAGTTTTGTGTTAGCCATAAACACTAAGTGTAATTAGGGTTAGGTGTGGGCTAAAACACTAAGTTGTGTTTGAGCTTATAAAACACAAAGTGAGTTAGTGAAATAACTAATTATAGTAAGTTTTCATCTCTAATTCTATTATATTGATGTACCCACCATTCTCAAAACCAAAAATATCCATGAGTTCATCTAAGGAGAGCTTGTGTTCTTGACCAAATAAGTGGAAAATGAGGCCACATTTTCTAGGCTCTATGCTTGATTCTTACTTATTGCAAGTGAATGAAGAAATTCTCTAATTATTTCTTCATGTCCATGCTTATCTACCCAAACACCATTTCATGAAGTTTATGGCTTCATTCACTTCCTTATCAATGCTTAGAGAAATGAAGGAGGTAGGAATAAGCACTTGTTTAGGAAGATTACCTTACCAAAGAAGCCCACCAATTCACCTCAAGCAAACTTGATGTCCCTTATGGTGATTTGAGAAAAAAAGGATGGTACCCTTTTTGGTGGCGGCAATATAGTGGAATTGGTCAACTAAAAGTTTTGCAAAATTAAGTTTCTTTTGCAAAACATACAATAGAGAATGAAAACATCTTTTTGGGTGACCTGTTGATGTCCATCTTCTCTTACATTAAGAGAGAAGGAGATGCTACAATGTAAAATAAAATAAGAAAGGGATTTGAAGCTGTTAGCAAGAGAGGTTTTGGAACCAAACTTGGTTTTTATGGAAATTATCCTATAATAGTCAGTTTCCATGTCTAATTCCACTATATTGATGTACCTACCATTCTCAAAACTAAAAATATCCATGAGTTCATCTAAGGAGAGCTTGTGTTCTTGACAAAATAAGTGGAAAATAAGGCCACATTTTCTAGGCTCTATGCTTGATTCTTAGTTATTTCAAATGAACGAAGAAATTCTCTAATTATTTCTTCATGTCCATGCTTATTTACCCAAACACCATGTTATGAAGTTTATGGCTTCATTCACTTCCTTATCAATGCTTAGAGAAATGAAGGAGGTAGGAATAAGCACTGGTTTAGGAAGATTACCTTATTTTGAAGGGTAATGTATGCCTTTCTTTTTATATGGTGCCTTGCATTTTCTCAATAATATATTTATTTTGAGAGGAAGAGAGGTTGGTGTTCCTTTGAAAGGTTTGGAAATTCTTCTTATGGCCATTTGAGAAAGAAAAGAACAAATACAAAAAAATGGAGAGGGTTAAAAGGATAAAGAGTGATGAAAGTTTAAGAGAAAAGCTTTAGAAAGGGCTAATTTATCTTAAGAAAGTTCCTTAAGTTATTTAGGGTTCATATATGTGCTATTTATAGCTAAATAATAGAAAATGGACAAAAGATTGGGATTATGAGAAAACTAGCCATTATAATAATTATATTTTTTAATTGTCACATTAAATTGGCATCTGCAACATGAGTGTCACATTTGCAAAATTCAAAAAATTTAAGCACTAATCATTTTAAAAGTAAACCATACTCGCTAGTTTAGTGTTACATTTGTAATTTAGGTCATACTACTCAAGGCCATGATTTTTCACAAATTGTGCTCTCAAAATGAAAATTATGACTACATTTTATAAGTCATTTTATAAAAATAGTTTCAAATGCATGAAATGAGTATGAAATTGCATTTGGCACTTGATTAATAAGAAAATTAATGTTAAAAATCAACCTTATCATGTGAATATGGATAAAATTACCATGTACTTAAGTTGATCATTCATCAAATATATAATTATATCATCATGCATTCAATAAGTATTCCAATGGGTCAAACATCATAATCAAATATCCAATCAATCAATAATAATATATGCATGAATCATAATAAGATTCACTTTTTTTTAAAACATGTTAGTTCAAAAAGTTCTTATCAAGCATTCTAAGGTCCCTTTTTATAAAATTAAAATGTTCTTCATTATGGGGATTAGTGAAAATATCCTCTAATTGGTTGTTAATGTCAATGAGTTCTAACACAACATCACTAATTTACATATGATCTCTCAAAAAATGATGTCTAATGTCTATATACTTACTTTTAAAGTGTTGAATGGGGTCTTAGAAAATTAATGACACTTGTGTTATCGCATTTGATAGGAATGTGATCTATCACTTAACCATAATCCTTGAATTATTATTTCATCCAAAGTATTTAGGTGCAACAATAACCTATCGCCACTTATTTTACATTAATGGTGAACAAGGCAATTGTAACTTGCTTCTTGCTAAATTAAGAAATTAAACACTCACCAATGAATTGATAAGTTTTGAAAGTGCTTTTCCTATTAAGTAAGCTACCAAGACAATTGGCCTCTATAAAGCTAATGATATGAAATGAAGTGATCCTAGGATAACAAAGTCCTAAATGCATTATGCCATGCAAAAATTTTAAAATTCTTTTGACCACATGCAAATGCAACTTTTAGGGCATGATTTAAATCTAGCATACAACTATACATTATATTGGGTTCAGAAGCTATCAAATAAAGAGGCAAACCAATCATATCTCTATATTTCTTCTTATCAATTGGCTTACCCTTTTCATCCTTGTCAAGTTTAATTGATGTGCTTATAGGGGCTTTAGCACTCTTATAACCACCCATATTAAACTTCTTAAGAAGCTTCTTAGTGTATTTGGATTATTTAATGAAAATGCCATTTTTGCATTACTTAAGGTTTTTATTACATTACTTAAGGTGCTTAAGCCCATCCATCATGCTTCTCTCAAATTTCATAGTCAGACACTTGGAAAAATCCTTACAAAGACTTTTATTGATAATGTTAAAGGATAATATAATCAATATAAATTTAAACCATCAAAATGTTATATTTGTGTTTTTTAACAAATAGAGTTTTGTCTATGTGAGCTCTAGATTTTGGGTCATTAAGATATAAACCTAATAATGAGAAACTACTTGAATTCTTTTCCTAAAAGGATGAAGGAAACAATGCCCAAAATTGGGGCAAAAGCTTTGAAAGAGCCTCGAATCAAACCTACCTTTCTAACACCCAAACTAAGAGAGCCTTTAAGGGAGTGAAGTAGTTATATGTACAACTAATCGAAAAGGGTTGTATCAGAGCCTGGTTCTTCATCTTTTTGGGGGGTGAATGATATGTATGTGTGGGTTAGCCTAAGATTATACTTGTAACTCATGGAAAACTCTAATGTTCAAACTTCTCAGGATTCTACTTCTTCCCAACCTTCTTGTTCCTCTGAACCTATCATAGCTACTCCTTCTTTCAAAATTATTCCTCTACCCGTTACCTTTAAAAGATCTAACTCCTCTAGTATAGACTACCTGTATGAACTCAGTTACATACCAGATGACAAAAAGATATAAGAAACTAACCTACCCTTCTTAAACCCTTATGATGCTTTCCAAATAAACAAATCCTTCCTTATCCGTACCATAAGATCTCTTATCAAACCTTCTGTAAAGTCTTTAAAGGAGTATGTACAAGCCTCTAGCTTTGATCAGTGCCCAATACAAGCTACTGGCTTAGAACAATTCATCAACTTAGAGATACCTCTTGAGTTGATCTAGCAATGGATTACTCAAGGGTATACTCACATGCACTTTGGTGCTATTCGTCTAGCGGTCAGTTATCATGGCAAAAAAGGACTTCCTGTCTTTGCAAGGATTGCCTTGTTGGATTGGAGATATCTTCAGTGCCAGCATGTTGTCATAGGTACTGTGGAAACTTTATTAAATGCAGGAACAGTCATGTTCACCTTCTACCCTAATTACAACATGGCATTGAAGGATCCAAATATCCTGCATAGTCTCCAGGTCTAGATCCAGATAGTGGGAGCTCCTCAAGTTACTTCTGCAACTGCAGCAACGCTTCACTATCAAATGATTTATAGAGTACAAAATCACTCTATAGATCTTTCTCTACCTCACAGTGATGAATCTCTGTTAATCTTAGCAGAGACCAATAAAGTCCCGACCTGCATCCATGTCCCTAGATAGATAACTAGGGATGAGTTGTTAAAGCTCTTACCAGAAGCATGGGTGACGAGTTATGAGAAGATGCACTAAGAACAATAGCCAGTCCAGTCTACAGAACCAGTATACTACAGACTGGTGGATGGAACGATTGAAACGAGATTTGAAAGACCAGTACTTCCTCTTGGTGGGTGTGATGTTTAAAACGCAGATGATGATGTGTTCGTATGATCCAGAAGTGAATATTCCAGTCGAATATTTTAAGACAGATGGAAAACCAATATATCCCTTTAAGAGGAATGGTCACTGCTTTTGGAGTGGATGTGATTGTGACCAATGCTACTATGACAGACTGGAAGAAGAAGAAAAAGAAGAAAAGAGGAAGAAAGGAAAAGGATGTTCAGAAAGAGAGTTGAGAAGGAGATACGAAGATGGAGACCCTTCAGTGGGTTTGTTAGGAGAATCTTATGGAAAGTATGATTATCTGGTTAACTATGGCTAGAACCCTATAACTCATTCTCCTGCTCCTTGTAAAACCTTTCAACTAAATAAACCTCCTTTTTCTTGCTACAAACAAGCCCTTACTCAAGTTCAAAAAGAACCTTTGTTACCTGAGATTTGTATGTATCAACAACCTTCACCTTCCTTCTCTGAAGAGGATTTTCCTCCTCTCCAGGAACAAACTAATTTGAATACTCAGGTAAAAAGGATGCCCTTCATACAAACTCCTACTAGAGTTACTTCACAAGGACAACCATTGAAGATCACTTCGAGTAAAGCAGTACTTAACTGGCAGACATCAAATGCTCTAGCGTAGAATAAGATTCTTCAGAAAATAGAATCTAAAGTGGACAAGGTTTCTGTACAGGTGCAAAAGGTGGAAGATAGACTTACAGAAACACAGAAAGACATGTATGAGCTGATGATTCGATTACAAGCTCAGGTGGATGTGAAACACAAGGAGATTATGGGTCTGATAGATCAAAAGGCTGATATGGAGGAAATAAGAAGAAAGTCGGTGGAGATTCAAAGACTGAAGGATCAGGTACATAGAATTGAAGCAGATCTACAGAGTGCTCAAGCCTCTAAAAAACCAACCTACATAGATCCTTTTGACATTCCTTTACCTCCATCTCAACCATATAGACCTCCTATCTTAAAAATACCCACTTTAGAATAACAAGAATACATGGGATAATCAGTTGATCTCTTTCATAAAAAGCTCAAAGCTGGGAAATTCCTAGAACAATCTAATACTTCCATGAACACTACCAAATCAACCGAATCAGTCCAAAAACCTAGCCAAACACCCAGAGAACCTCCAACCTCCAGTATGAAAAATCCTGTTGTGTCATTTATAGAAAAAGCCATAGCATCTATGCCTAATTGTAACATGGCAGTTGCTGAAACCTCGCCATCCTCCTCAAATACAAAATCCTCATCCTTGGAAACCCTTGATTGCTTTGTGGAAGAAAGTTCAGATGATGATCTTATACTTGAACAATTTATGGCAAATCCTCCTTACACTGTTGATCCTCCTGATGAAATAGATGAAACTGATCCTCAAGCAGTCCTTCAACAGGATGCTCAAACAGCCTCCAATGGAGATCTTTGGTTTTCTTTAGATGATGTCTCTCTAGCAGTTTATAGAGACAAATTTCAACAGTTTCGAGCATGGTTAGATACACAAATGAAGAAGCCAGGAGTAGTTATTCCAATGGTCCTAGAAGAATTTACAGCAAGGATGATAGGGAGATTACAGGATTGGTATTCTGCACTTGATGAATACTCGAAACTTAAAATGTTGCAGTATCTGAGTCCAGCAGAATTTTTGGGAATGTTATATGCAGAATTTGGGGGGAAACCCCAGAAGGCCTCAGACATTATCAAAAGAGAATTTTTTATATGAAGTGTTATTCTTTATTAAAGAAAGATTTAGACCTTTATTATCAACAGATGTCAAAGAAATTTTATCGGTTATCAGGATGGGCGGGTCCAGATCTTAAAGAAGCATTTATCACTTCACTGCCTGAGATCCTTATGAATTCAATGCATCAGATTATGCGTTCCAAGAATCGGTCCATTAATGATTATTCTTTTGGTGAAATTTATCAATTAATGATACAAGGCTTTGAGAAACTATACAATGAACAAAAGGTGATCACACAAATGATGGACAGGCAGAAACAACCATCATTAAGAAAATCTTACAGAAGATCTGATTTTAAAATCAATTGTCCTAAAGAAGAGCATGGAACATGTGATTGCAAGATCAAGAAGAAAAAGCATTTCTTTAAAGTAAAACCTTCAAAGTCTCTTAGAGTAGAAAAAAGAAAGAAGAAATGGAGATTCTTTCGAAGAAAGAAGTACAGGGGACATCGAAAATCTAATTGTTGTTTCTTATGTGGCCAAAAAGGACATTTCTCAAAAAATTATCCTAATCAAAGAAATCAAGCTTCGAAAATGATGCAGTAGATACAGATTTCTACTTCTCTAGACCTTGAGGATGCAGATGTAGAATCTCTATTTTCAATAGAAGATGAAGCTTCTCTAGATACGGTATTTACTATTCAAGAAGTATACTCAAATTCAGAATAAGAGTCTTGTATTTCGTATCCATGTCATGGGATGACTCCTATTATGGGCCTTACAGCTGACAATCCAATTAAGCTTCCTGTTATGGATTTTTCCTCATTAGAGGAAGCTCATCTAGTTCCATTGGCTTTTGTACTGATTTATCCAGAGAAGTTTTCTAAGCCCATTAAGGTCATTGCTTTTATTGATACAAGAGCCTACTTATCCATGATTAATCCCAAGGTGTTGCCTGATCATTATTGGAAACCTCATAAGAGGTATTTCTTGGCGGCAAATGGAGTAGTATTTCATACCAGTTTGATAACCAAAAAACCCATAACTGTTCAAATTTTCCCTGGTTGTCAACTTCATTACCAGTTCCTTGGATCTGATCTGCCCAACAAAGATGTGGTGATTGGATTCGATTTATATTGGAAGTTGGCAAAATTAAGGATACTACCTACAGGTTTAAAATATAAAGGCTATTTTCAGCCTTATACAAAAGTATCCTCTCTGTTTCAAATGGAGTTTGTGTTTTCTCAAAGTCCAGATGAACTTGCTTCTATAGTTCAAGAATTAAAACTCCATTATTGTGCTGAAAACCATATAGAGTTTCTCCTTAAAAATCCAAACCCTTTGTGGAAGAATCCGACCTTCTTCATAAGCCTACCTTTCAAACTTAATGAAGACATCAACCCAACAAAAGCAACCCATCCGAGTATGTCTCCAGAAAATTTGGCCTTAGCCTGCAAAGAGTGTTCTACTCTTTTCTAAAGACATGGAGTCCCATCAGCAACTACTTTCACAGTTTCTTGACTATAATAAAAAGTATGGGATAATGCTTTCCTCGTCAAAGATGCACATAGCAAAAATCAAGATTGTGTTCCTAGGAATGCATTTTGCAAATGGACAATATACTTCTGGTCCATATATTGGTGCTGAGCTGTTAAAGTTCCCAGATAAAGACTTTACCCAAAAGCGAACGCAGCAGTTTCTGGGAATAGCCAATTATTTAAGAGACTTTGCTCCCCACTACACTAAAGTAGCATGTCCTCTCCAACTTTTCTTAAAGAAAGAATTGCCATCATGGGGAGATGGTCAAACAAATGCTAAAGGGTTGTACATATAACTCATAAAAGTCCAACAGTAAGAAGCTTTTAGAACAGTCATCTATCAAGACTAGGGGAGGTACAACCAACCTAAGGTCTATATAGATAATCTCAAGTTCACACAAACAATTTTCAATTAATCTTATCATCAAAGAGCATGGGAAAGGGATGAATAGGGTGTAATTCTCTATCAGGGGGCATAATTGCCTCCTTTTCCCTCTATAAATACCCTTTATTTTGAAAAGAGTATGAGAGAGAGAGAGAGAGAGAGAGAGAGAGGTTAAGATAACTAAAGAAATGTTGCAAAATTGAGCTCTTAAACCCTAAGATACCTATCCTTAAGAGAAACTCAAAACACTTAAGCATTGGTCTAAGTGATTCAAGATAAACCCAAGCTTCACACCTTCTAAAACTTTATTTTCCTTTACATTTGGAGAAGTATTCTTACACAAAGTTCCTTTGAGGGCCAAGAGACAAAGATAACAACAACTAAAAGACACCTTTTTTCCCTCCCCTTCTTCACCTTCTCTTCCTTTTTCCTTTTTGCAAATTGCCTATAACAAACTCAGTAGTCTATATAAACATCTAAGTGTCTATACATACCACTAAGAGGTTTGTATAGGCCACTGCTACTATTCACCACTTTTATTCACAACAAGCTTTCTATTATAGTTTCTATTACATCTTTTGGTTTGTTTTGTGTTTTTTAAGCCTATCTAGTATAGGAATAGGGCATGTTGCAACTACCTACGACCCTCATTCATCATTTTAAGGCTATAGTTAATGAAAGGTTTAATTTAATATGCATAAGTTACATTCATTACACCTTATTCATCTTATTTTCTTGTGTTGAATGTTTGGTTATAAGTGAGTTTCACTGCTATTGGATAGGTATTTAAGATGTTTATGTCATCACTGTATCATCCTTTTGATCACACACCTTTGAAATAACTTAGGTTAGCCTATATATGGCTACTTTGGTCTTTTTACCTTGCTGAAGAGAATGGGTGTCAAAACCATTACATTTAGGGGAGGATCATTTTCCAAAGATCCCAATCTTAGTAATTACCATGTTGTTCTTATGAGTTTCATAGTTCTCTTTTGAGTGTTTTGGTTATTTCTTCATTTTAGCATGCATACTAGCCTCTTCATGGCTAGGAATGTTATATCTTTTGCTCTTAGCTTATTTTTAACATATTTAGGGCAGACTAGGAGAGGATTCTAGCATCTTGTGACTCCTCATTTTTGTCCTCATATTCTACCCAACTGCATTTATGACTCCATTTGCATGTTTTCCCATATTATGCACCTTTCTTGATGTCACTTCATGTTATCAGTGTATGCAATGATTGATTACATGCTTTTGTATGCTTGATGGTGTGTTTTGGGTAGTAGAATATAACCTCAATTGATCTCTAGTAAGGTAAATAAATGAGGACATTAGGATAAATGGTTTAGGATCCTAAGAGATAAGGTAAAAACAGTATGATTCCTTTCTAGTTATGCAGTTTGAGTATATTTAAGGGGTTATTTTCTTACTCCATGCTTCAAGGACTAACTAGTGCTTATTTTTGCAGGTTGGAAGGACTAATCAATGCATATTTTTATATTCATTTGCTTAATTGAATGATCCCTCCCCCTATTTATGCTCATATATGTATCTTCATCCCCATGGTGATTGTTTATAATATTTTATTATTATGAAAGAATGAATATGTGCGATATGAATATTTAGGACCACCTAAAATGGACTAAGTAATCAATAAGGCTAAAATTGTAAATGTGAACCAAAGATACCCGAAGATTGCACCCTAAAGTCTAGGTAATTTTAGGGGTGCCTAACCTCTTCTTCATATTGTACTCAATTCTTGAATCTAATCTCATAGGGTGAAGTGGGATTAAGCCTTCTAGTTGACCTATTAGGTTCAAAATCCATCATTGCCCAAAATTTTATCTCGACCAAAATCGACCGGCAACTTCAATCAAATATCAAGTGCGGTAATAAAGTATTATCCCTCTTTGCCCCCTCCCCCCCTCCTTTCCCCCTCCCCTTCCATTGGCCATTTGATTACAAATAAGGTTTTCAAATTGTCAAAAAGCTTCCCAAGGATCCCTTAATGATCCAAACAAGTGCCATTAAATAGGGTTGTACCAATGTATGAACTTCATCCTCTCAATCATTGGTCAATAGAAGTTAAGAGTTGTAAGTAAAATTTCACTCGTCCAAGTGTAGTTATCAAATCAAGATGGTAATAGTGGTGACTCTACTGGGGACTAACAAAATTGATATCATGCCATAATCTCTTATTCACTCTTATAATTTTATCTTTTTGATTAAATTGTCTATTACATTAATGTAGTCTTCACACTTCACCACATATACCAGGTTGCCTCTTTAGCTAGCTGATAGGCTCTCCAAACTTAAGCTTCATTCAAGCTTAGGACATAGTATGAAGGGTTCATCACTTGCAACCATCCTCAAGCTTATGGGAGCCATTAACTACAACAATCCTTTGAACCTTTATACACATGTAGAGTCATAATACGAATAGGATACCTTTTTATTTGCGTTCTTTCTCAAATGAGGGTAGGAATCATAAAAAAGAAGCATGGATAATTTTGTAAAGAGAAATCCCCTATGCATATGCAATGTATTCTCCTATTTGTTGTTATGTAAGCATCTTATCCTATCCCCAATATAAATATTTACATACTCCTCAACCCTTATTATGTAAATATTACCTATTTATGTAAATACTCCATGCCTTGCCATGTAAATGCTCATATATATCTTTCAATACCCTATAAAAAAAGGTTTACTTTTATTATACATTCTTTTATCTATGTAAAGAAATTTCTTATATAAATCTTAATCTTTTTTGTAAATACTCTTTTGGGATTTTTGCCTTGCTTAGTCTAAATAGAAATAATTATTCGCTATCTCCTATTGATAGTTGAATAAGACTACACCTAGGAAAAAGCCACTGAACCTTATATGTGGGAGAAATAAGGTTAAAAGCATCTTTTGTGAATAATGTGTGCATCACATGCATACATGTATAGTTTATCTATTCATGAATTATCTTAATAACCCCTATTTTATAGCCATCATACTTCTACCCAAATTTGGTTGGAAAAGAAGAGAAAGGAGGCTAGGTACAAAGAGTAAAATACCTAGCCCAATTCAAAACCTAGAGCTATTAATATAACAAACCAATCATATGGCATAACAAAATTGATGGACAAGATAAATGCAAAATTTAACTAAATGATGGAAGAACAAGTTATTGAGGAGGTACAAAGATGCCTCAATGAGATCCTATAAAAGAAAGGGAAAGCTTTTTCTAGTAAGATTGACAAGGGGAAAGAACCAATTGAAACCCCACTTTGGTGATCATCAATGATAACTTATTTAGGATCAAAGACTATTATAAGAGCAAGGCTACAAAAGAAACATACGATGTGGCAAGTGCTTCAGATAAGGCTACAAATGATTAAGAGAGCACCATGATGGATGGATTTGTTAAACAACTAGAGAAGATCCAAAAGACTCTCAATGCGAAGGAAATTGAGCAAGAAATCAATATAAATGAGTTATTGGTCTGCAAGCATAAGACTCTTTTGTCTAACTTTTGGATGTCTGCACTTCCTAAGTTCATAGGGACACAAAATATATACAACCATGTCCATTCATATGTGTTACCATGAAGGAATCTGGGGTCCTATCCAATACTATGTTAGATTTGTTTAAGCTATCACTAAAAGGGTCATTTAAGACATACGAGAAATTTATTGTCTTATTACAAAATAATGTGTCATAATATATAATAAATTTGTCACTGTAAATATATCATGACAAAATCGATTTATCACCTGTGTTCGTCAAAGTAACCTTATCTTAATAAGTATACTGTGACAATTCATATTTTATCACAATAGTATATATTTGGTGACTAATATATTTGTCACAATAAAAAATATTTATAGTAATAAATTCTTTTTGCGACAAATAAGTTTGTCATAAATATTCATACCCATTTTAAAACAATGTTTTATCACACTTCTGCCTTATGACTTAACCTTATATTTGATTGATATGGTATTAGCAAACTCTAATGTTGAAATTATACTAGCTATCTTTGAATTTCTTCATTTGTAGGTTCGAGATACTTCGTAGTGTTCATTCATTTTTGAATTTTTACATAGTTAGCACACTTTTGAAAACTAATTGATTATCATAATATAGATTATAAATCATTTAACTTTATCGTAGCATAGTCCTTAGAGTAATTATTGATTCTCACATAATAAATAATTATTATTCAAATAAAATTATTACAAAAGTAATAAAGAAAAAATATGAAAGATTAAGTTGTTTTATTCAAACTCAAAATGATTGCAATATATTAAGTTACAAATTCAGAGATAAAATATAATATTCATCAATTTACATTCTAAAGTCTAATAAAAATTCAAAACATCACATTTAAATAGTAAGAATATCAATAAATTTGTTCCAAGATTAGAGAAAATTAATTTAATATTTAAAATTTATTAGATATACATATATTAGTTAGCTTTTTCAATAATATATAAATTTTTATGTTAATAAAAAGTAATGTTATAAATTTAATTTTGATACCAAATGTTACAAAAAAATAAAAATAATATATCAAATTTCGGCATCTATATATATTTTTATTTATTGTGACAAGTTATTTTGAAATAAAAAATTATTTATTACAATTAAATAATTTTATAATAACATCTTAATAAGTAAATATATTGATAAAAGTGTTATTGTGCCAAAATTATTTACTTATTATATATAGTTTTACTTTTTTGTGCTAAAATTTTAATGAAAATATTTTTTGCACTATATTTTGGTGTCTTTTCTATTGTTATATATTGTGACAAGTTATTTTATCATAATAAATAATAATTTATTATGATGAAATAACTTTGTACTAATTTATAGATTAATTAAATATAGTAACAAAAAGACTATTATGACAAAATTATTTCTCATTATTTATAATTTCACAGGCACTATAATTTTGTGATAAAATATTGTGACATGAAAATTTTTATCATTATATTCATAAAATTTTTTGTTATTATACTTCTTTTATGTTCATTTATTATGATAAAAATATTTGTCAAATTTTCATTTTATCACAAGTTAATTAATTTTTATAAAAATTGTGATAAATTGTAATTTTATCATGATAAAACCACATATTGTGGCAGTATTAATTTCATCATAAAATTTGTGTCATAATAAGCAAAATTTATTGTATTTAGCCAACCTAAAACTATTAGAGAGGACTGAAAGGAGTTGTCTCAAACCTTTCAAAAGCACTACTCATACAACTCAGATTTGGAATTCACTCTTTAAGAATTGAAATCATTAAAATAGAATACTAGTGAACATTTTAATGATTATGTGAGAAGGTGGAAGAAGATGGTTGTCGAGATCAAAATAAGTCCAATTGAAACTACTGCCAAAATATTTATAACATACTTGGAGACTTCTAAAGTATCATTCAGGCCTATAATGATAGTAGAGGCTGGTTATTAGGATTTTCAAGATTATGGTGAAGATTGGGACAGTGGAGACTATGGTAGAGTTTACAGTGTTAGACATTCTGTTAACATTCTTATTGCCATTGGGAAGATCTGGTATCACCCTTTGGGAGGAGTTCCCTTGACCTTGCACTAAAAAGTAAAGATCATGTATAAAAGGGAAGTAGTCACCATTTATGCTAAAGTGGGGGAAGCAGTGTCGACATTAAGTACCGCAATACTACATCTCAGAGGCTTTTCAAGTTGAAAGATTCATTAATAATTGGGTAGATCCTAAAATGGTGAGCATCATGCAAAGGATGAATTTTCTTCCAGAATAAAGCCTTGGTAAGAATGTTGCAGGTGTGTCTAAATTTTCAAAAATTCCATTCAAACAAATAAAAAAGGTTAGAGTTACCAAAAAAGTCATGATAAGCTCAAAGATAAATATCCTCAAGGGCCTTTGTCAGAATATGTTATGAAAAAAGGGGAAGTAATGGAACAAGAGGAAGAAAAAGTTCAATCAGAGGAAAAACCACTTAACAACCTAAAGGAGATCTTTCCTAGGTAAGTGTAGATTAATAAGGTGGAGTATGACTATAAGGAGAACTAAAAGACATTTGAGGAAGGGAGTCAAAAAAGCAAAATGGAAAGAAAGAAGCCATGTTCTTTTGAAAGGAAGAGGAAGATAAAAAGGAAGAGGAAGGAGATTCCTTTTGAGGTTTGTAAGGTCTATGAGATGGCTAGCCTTGGGAGGAGATCAACAAGTCATACTAATAGCAACTGCACAACCAGCTAATTAAAGAAGCAAATATGTCAGCTAAAGGAGGACTGAATATGCTGATTAAGCAAGGGCCACATGATGATTCAGAGCAGGGGCCATACGACCCAAGTAACATTATAAAAAAGAAATATGTAGGGATCAATTTAGTTGATAGTGAGGAAATGATTGTGAATACTTTTGAAACTGTGAAAGATGAAGGTTTTAGAAGGGAAATCATTGAAGGAGATAGGGATAAAAGAAGATGAGTTGGAAGGAATAACTTTATGGGAAATCTTTTTAAAGATTGAATTAGGCTCTAACAAGATGAAATAAGAGTTTAAAAGTGTTGTAAAGGAAATGGGTAATACTGATAAGATAGACAAGGCAATGCTAAGCAACAAACATATGATGGCCTATAACCTCTCATATAATACATAGAAAAAGAGATTAAGAAGGAAGAGAAAAAAAAAAAAAAGTAGTGTGGCACTAAAGAGACCCTTTACATGCCTCTAAAAGAATCCCTTATTCCTGATGTTACTAATGTCTTTGTCTCAAACTTGTTCAAGGATGACCATATATTCAGTTTCAAATTTAAAGCAATGAATGATTAGTTTACCTATTTATGTGATATCTTTCCTGATGGTACTATGCATGGCATGCATCATTTCATTAGCATATTTAACATTAGTTTTATGCATATCATTACTTTAATCTTGGCATATAAGAAAATTCTAAAATTTTACTATTCATAATGGTGTCACACTTGAAGAGCGAAGGAAGTTTGAGCAGCTATTAAGGAAGTAACAATAAGTTTTTGCATGAACATAAGAGGACATACTAAGGCTTGATTGATGGATTATATAGCATAAGATCCCTTACCTATCAACATATGAGGTCAGTAAGGCAAAGGCTCAGATGGATGCGATTAGAATGGGCACAATTAGTAAAGGAAAAAATGGCAAAGTAGTTGAAATCAAAATTTTTAAAAGTAGTACACTACCCTAAATGGTTGGCCAATATAGTGTCAGTGCCTATGAAGGATGGTCATGTGAGGATGTGCATTGACTATAGGGACTTGAACAAGACCTACCTAAAGTATGATCTCTCATTACCTCATATTGATACGATGATTGATAGCACTACCATGTGCATCATGTATTCATTCATGGATTTTTTTTAGGCTACAATTGAACTTTTATATAATCATAAATAAGGTGAAGATAATTGTTATCACTAAATAAGGGACTTATTATTATCCTATAATGCCCTTTGGGTTGAAGAATATGAGGACAACATACCAGCAAATGGCAACCATATTGCTCTATGACTTAATACATAAGGACGTGGAAGTGCATTTTAATGTTGTGATAGTAAAGTTTGAGATAAGTAAGGGACACTTTGAGGCTTTGGAAAGTTTTTACAAATAGTGGATTAGTATAATCTCAGGCTTAAACCTAACAAGTGTATTTTGGAGTCACTTATAGCAAGTGGATAAGTGATATGGTGAGTGATGGAATTAAGGTAAACTTGGACAAGGTCAAAGCCATCTAAGATATGCCAGTACCTTAGGTAGAGAAAGAAGTTTGAGGATTTTTTGAGGGCATATCAGTACTTTAATAGATTCATTGTGAGGCTTACCCTGTTATGTGAACATATTTTCAAACTTTTGAGGAATGACTAGCTAAAGGTATGGAATAAGCAATGCTAGAAGGCTTTTAAGAAGACAAAGGAGTATTTATCCAACTTGTCAATACTAAGACCATTAAAGATAGGGAAGCCATTAATTTTGTATTTAACAATAGAGAACAAATTCATGGGATCCATGTTAGCATAAAAAGACAATGAGAGAAATGAACATGTAGGTACTACCTTAGTAAAATGTTACTCCCTTATGAGTAGAAGTATAATTAGATTGAGAAGATATGCTTGGTAATAGTTTGGGCTATTAAGAAGCTACGACACTACTTTCTAATTGTATTTGGTAGAGGCAGTCTCAAAATTAGATCTAGTTAAATATTTATATAAGGCACCATATTTAACTGAAAAGCTAGCAAAGTGATTGATACTCCTTATTAAGTTTGACATCAAGTGTGTGGTAAAGAAAGTGATCAAAAGAAGGGCAATTATTGAATATCTAGTGCAGTGACCAACTGTAGAGAAAGAATAAAAACCTTTGAAGATTTAGGGGCAACAGAACCACAAGGGTGGAGGATGTATTTTGATGGTGGTGTAAACAAGGGGCAGCAGTAAAAGTGATCTTTGTCTCACCTAAAGGGAGTTGTTGTCCAGGACTAACAAGCTTGCGTTTGGAGTGACTTATAATATGAAAAGTACAAGGCATGCATTTTTAGGTTACATTCATTAGTTTAGATGAGGGTGAGAATAGAAGAAGTGTTTAGAGATTCTTTGTTAGTGGTTTCTTAAGTGATTTGTTGAACTAGGATAATCAATCCTAGGTTTAAAACCACTTTTGATCTTGGCAAAGTAAATTGATCATCACTAATATTTCAAATAAGTGTTGTTGTTGTAGAATTGAATCAATCTCTCAAGAAGAAATGAAGAAGTTGATGAATTCCAAAGTAACATGTAAATC
>CATIWR010180389.1:0-35941 GCA_949677035.1 Omphalea diandra | reverse complement strand
TATATATATATATATATATATATATATATATATATATATATATATATTGGCTGAAATTACTATAATGACCCTCTCTCTCAAATTAATACTTGTGCTCCCAATAATTTTAGCATGGTTCATATTTTTTAAATTGTGGGAGTTGGTTCATGTTGTGTATGATAATTTTGTCCGATTCTAAAACATCGACCACTAAATTGATATCATGTCAAATCACATGGATTTCACAAACAAATTCACTATTAATCATTTTAACTTATTTTTCATGGATTATATAGCAAATAGTGTGATATCATATACATTACGGAAATGAAATCATAAGTTATTTATTTATTTCTTATAATTGGTAATAGATGCAAAAAATTATTCCGTTATCTTACAATAATTATTAAAAAAAGAAAATTTTTTCAAATGAACTGATTTATTTGAATAAATTCTATAATCATGCAATGCATTAAAACTTCGATGTCATCTATTTTTGAGAAATATTTTATTTTTTTCTGTTTTATGATCTTACTTTTGGGAAGTTCATTATAATTCATGAACCATAATAAGAATTAGAAGCTCAAGCTAATCTTTTTTTAAGTTTGACGATTGGAGATATTCAACACAAATTTTATTTTTTAAAAGAAGGGCAATTTTGTAATATACGGTCCTTTCAGGACGATAACTTTCTATAGACAGAAAGGACTCCGTAAGTTGGACAGATACTGAAGAAAAGGTTACAAAAATAACAAATAAAAGCAAAAGTAAAAAAAAAACCGCGTTTCGAGCGTGCGAGGGAAGTTTCTGGCACGTGTGGTCCATTGCCTGACATGAAATGCACATGCTGACATAATCTTCGCGTCACCCAATTTTCTTCCCTTTCTCGCTTCTTCCCCGACAAGCCAACACCACCGCCAATTGACTACAATCCCCACCGTTTAATTCTGTTTATGCAGAAAAAGGATTTCAGAATTTTGTTCAAATATGCTTTTTTGAAGATTTATCTGTGTATTAGAATTATTGAATGCATGAAATTTTATTTTTTTTTTATAACCTTTTATATATTTTTTAACAAATTAAGCTTTGATTTGAAAATAATTGTTTACCAAACAGAAGTATTTTAGTTTTAACGAGTCGATGCTTTTTTCTGAATTCTTATCCAGGTGGTATCGAATGTCATGTTGTACTTAATGTTTTTCCTTTCTTGTGGTTGCTAGTTTCGGTTTTTTTGACAATATATGATTGCTT
Source organism: Omphalea diandra (assembly GCA_949677035.1). Lineage (NCBI taxonomy): Eukaryota > Viridiplantae > Streptophyta > Magnoliopsida > Malpighiales > Euphorbiaceae > Omphalea > Omphalea diandra. The sequence goes on along the minus strand of CATIWR010180389.1, from coordinate 34,711 downwards.
CAACAAACACACACGAGGATATAATCGGTCTATATATATGTATATATAACTTCAATTGTTATTGAAGTTTATTTGTTAATTACTAGAGTAATTAATAGATTTTCTTGAAGATTAATGTTGTGAAATACACCTAAATTTTTTTTAAAAAAAAGAAGATGAAGTAATTGGTCCTTGATTTTTTTTTATATAACTTCATCATGGCATTTTTTTTATTTCAATGATTGTTAACATATATATATATATATATATATATAGTTAATTGTCAATTTATAATTTAGTGATATTAGACTTGTAATAAAATAAATAAATAAATATTTGATTTATATATATATGAGATAATAATTATGTATTTAAAATTAAAGTATATTGTGTTTGTTACCTTATATAGGTTTGATGTATATATTTGCGTTTTATATGTATTTTAATTGAGTTTTTATTAATCGCTAATTAAAAATAATTTTATGGGTTAATATGGGTGTTACTAACAAAGTCACTATTGGAATTCGTAGAGTTATTTTTAATTTTTGTAAAGAGATAATTCTAAATTAATGTATATAATAATCTGCCCAAAGTGCATTATTAGATGCATTGATTTTAAGAGTAAGTGTTGGAATGAAGTTATTTGTGTTAAGAGTTGTATTAGTTAAGAGAGTTCGTCTGCTCAAAGGGGACAGATTTTTCAAAAACTAGTGTAATCTCCATTGTGTGTTTTATAACTAGAAATTCTATTGCATGTGCATGTTCTGCCAAAAGGGGAATATGTAGTGATGCTAGAATTTTCTAGATTGTGTAAATTATAACTTTAATTTGTACATAACCCAATTATAATAAATGCTTTGTTATGTCTCAAATAGTCTCTTTAGTCTCAACAATAATACAACGACTGTTGAACTCTTAACTAGCACAAACTTTAAGAGATGGAAAAATGACATTCAGTTTGTTTTGGAAATGAGTGAGATAGATTATGTCATTTATGAGGATAAGTCTGCTAAATCCGTGAGAGCAATATAAGGAAAAAGAATTACATGCTAAGTGGGACAGATTTAATCGTCTTAGTCTTATGGTCATAAGAAAAACTATTCCAGAATACCTTAACAGTAGTTTGTCCATTGATGTTACTGCCAAAGTTTTTATTACTATTGTAGAAGATAGGTACTTCATATCTGATAAGGCTGAGACTGAGACACTTATGAGTCAGTTAACCAGTATGAAATACAACCATAGTGGGAGCGTGCAGGATTACATTCTAAATATCATTCACCTTTAAACCAAACTCAGAGGTCTTAAACTTGAGATTTCTAATGAATTTATAGTTCACCAAACGCTGAACACTTTGCCTCCTAAATTTATCCAAATTAAGACTTCCTATAACACCCAAAACACTACCTGGACCATTAATGACCTTATAACTAAATGTGATGCTGAAGAAAAGAAAATTAAGAAAGAGAAGGGTGAGGTTGTCATGCTAGTGAAACAACTTAGGGTTGATCCTAAAAGGATAAGGATGAGTTTAAACCTAATTATTATACTCTTAAGAAGAATTAAAATTTTAAATGGCATGATAGGAGTTAGATTAAGAAGGGAGATAATTTTGAAATTGTCCACAAGAGTAAAGTGAAATGTTTCTTTTTCATAAAGAAGGTCATACGAGAAAGGATTGTCATCAATTCACAGATTGGCTAAAAAAGAAAAAAGAAGAAGGTATTCCTTTGACTTTTGTTTGCCTTAAATCTTATATGGTTGATGTACCACCAAACTTTTGGTGGCTTGATAGTGGTGTAACTGTTCATATTGCTATTACCTTACAAGGATTCATAAGCAAACAAAAATCAAGTGAAAGGGAGTCCAAGCTTAGAGTTGGGAATAATTGGAGATAGATATCGAGCAAGTTGGAGTAGTTAGGTTAACATTAAAGTCTGAAATTTGTCTCATTTTAGAGAGCACCTTTTATGTTCCATCTTTTGGAAGAAACTTAGTTTCTGTTTCTGTTTTAGATAAGATTGGATATCATTTTGCTATTGGTAATGTAAGAGCTAATATGTTTTTAAACTCTAAACTGAATGGTGAATGTGTTTTGTTTGATAATTTATATAATTTGTGTTTGGATGATGCTAGTAATTGTGGACCTTCTTATGAAGCCAATGTTGAGACCAAACAATCCTTAGTTAAAGAAAAATTATTTTCATCATGGCACAAACTTTTAGGTCATATATCTAAAGAAGGAATTGAAAGACTAGTGAAAGATGACATTATTCTTTCCCTTAATTTTAAGGATCTAGATGTTTGTGTGGACTACATAAAGGGTAAATTGACTAAAACTAAAAAAAAAGGTGCTAATAGAAGTTTAGATCTTCTAGAGATTATTTACATTGACATTAGTGAACCTCATTCATCTACTATTTATGGCAATAAATATTTTATAACCTTTATTGATGACTTTTCCCATTATGACTATTTATACTTGATAAAGGAGAAATCTGATACCCTTGAGATGTTCAAAATTTTCAAAACTGAGGTTGAGAAACAATTAGGAAAAATCATTAAATTGTGAGGTCTGATCGTAGGGGTGAATATTATGACAAATATGATGAGACTAGACAACATATAAGATCGTTTGCCAAATATTTCCTAGAGTGTGAAATAGTTGTCCAATGTATCATGTCTGGTAGTCCTGAATAAAATAATGTTGCTGAAAGGCATAATTGTACTTTAAAGGATATGATGTGGAGCATATTCATGATGTACAAAGTGAAATTGCAACCATTCATTTACCTTCATCTCATGAAAAGATTATAAGGGTTTCTGTTCAAGTAGGTGGTGATGATGAGGGTGCAGTTGATCTTCCTCCTCCTATTCAAAATACTCTAGAGCCTGTTGTAGTTGAAGCATTACCTATTAGAAGGTCTATTAGGGTAAAAAGGTCAGCAATTTCAGATGATTACAAGGTTTATCTTGGTGAAGGTGATTGTCATATAGGTCATGTTGTTGATCTTGTATCTTATGATGAGACTGTTAATAGTGTTCATTCTGATTTGTGGATTGATGTTATGAAAGATGAGATGACATCAATGAGTCATAACAAAGTTTGGGAACTGGTGGAATTTCATTCTAATCATAAACCCATAGGTTGCAAATGGATATTCAAAACTAAGAAGGATTCTAAAGGAAAGGTTGAGAAATTTAAAGCCAGATTGGTTGCTAAGGGGTTTACACAATATGAGAGTATTGATTATAATGGGAATTTTTTTCTTATTTCCTTTAAAGATTCCTTTAGAATAATTATGGCCTTAATTGCTCATTTTAATTTATAATTGCATCAAATGGATGTCAAGACGATATTCTTGAATGGTGATCTGGGTAAGAAAGTTTACATGGTGCAAACTGAGAGTTTTAAGGAAAGTGGTAAAGAACACTTGGTTTGTAAGTTGAAGAAATCTATATATGGTCTTAAACAAGTTTCTCGTCAATGGTATCTCAAATTTGATAAGGAAGTCACTTCACTTTATTTCACAGAGAACAAGATATATCAATACATTTACCATAAGATCAGTGGGAGAAAATTTATATTTTTTATTCTTTATGTTGATGATATTTTGCTAACTAGTAATGACATGAGGATGATTTGTGAGACTAAATAATTACTCTTTAGGACTTTTGATATGAAAGATCTTGGAGAGACATCTTTTATCTTAGGTATTGAGATTCATCGTGATCGGTTTCGTCATTTATTGAGTCTTTCTCAAATGACCTATATTGATTGTGTGCTCAGTAGATTCAATATGCAATCTTACAAAGATAGTGATACTTCTGTTGTGAAAGGAGATAAATTTAGTAAAGAGCAATGCCTTAAAAGTGATATAAAAAAATAGTTCATGAATAAAAGTGTTCTTGGTTGAGATCTCTCTAATTTTAGATGACATCATTGGGTAGCTGCTAAGAAGGTAATTAGATACTTGCAAAATACGAAGGATTATATGCTTATTTATGGGAAGGTGGATGATCTTGAAGTAATGGAGTATTCAAACTCTTATTTAATAGGCTATCGAAATGATATGAAATTTACTTCGGGTTATATTTTTATGCTTGTTGGTGGCGCTGTTTCATGGAAGAGTGCTAAACAAACACGTACAACTTATTTGAGCATGTACGAAAGAGAAATATATGGAGGACTTACAATAAAATATCGTATTGATCACATGTGAGTATTATTGTTTTGCTACACTATCGTATCAACATCCAGGTCAGTTAAGTTGTTAATATTTGTGACTATGAATTGGTACTGTGTCAATAAGAGGCATAATTACTGTCATAATCTGATATTGATAATTTAATGTGACAAAATTATGTTTAAGGTGTCATTATATCAATAAACTATATGTTTTCTAAAATTTTATAGCCGCATTTGAATTTAAAATATTCAGTCTAAGAGCCATTTTGAAAATATTTTCTTTCATAAAACATAAAAATGTCATAATTAACATTGCCTACATGAGAGAATGTTAGAATTTTTTATGTGGACTAATATTAATTATTGATTTGTTTTAATTTTTTATAAAACGGATTGAATAATATAGATTATTGATTAGTGGATAAGCCCAATTAAATTATGATCAAATGAGTTATTGACTTACGACACTTTTAGTGGGCTGATATGAAAGATGGTCATATGTATGCATGATGTAACATGAACCTATAATGAGTTGACCTGTTAAATTCATTACAAATAGACTAAGTTCTCTCTTCTTACTTCTAATTCTAACTGCTACACCCATTAGTAGTTGTCTTGAGAGAAAACCAAAGAGAAGAAGACTTTGCTCTCATTTTCAATCTTTCTGATCTATTTTCTTGGTACTTAATTTTAATGGTTGTAATTATGGCTCAAAATAATTTTGGATCTAATTTGTAAAAAAATATTAAATTCGTTTTCGTTTTTCTATTAATTGGTGTTCTAAATTCTATGTGTTAGATCCTAAATAAATTTTTACAAATTGTTGTTACTCTAGTAGAAACGTTTGGGGAGATCGTTGACTACCAGATCAAAATGGTGAAGAGTTTGGTCTCCTAATTCTCATATGAGCCAAGAAGCTTCTGTAAGGGATTTATTTATGCCTGGTCAACGAAAATGGGATATTGATCGCGTTAATAGGCCTTCTCTGCCTTTTGGAGCACAGCAGACCCTCACTCTTCCCGGTCGGCGAATCGCGAGAAGGATGCAGTGGCTTGGAGATATTCAAAGAATTGATATTTCTCTGTCGAAAGCGCTTACCATGTTGCTAGAAGGTTACAGGATGCTCCTCAAGCCAGCTCTTCCTCGACTATCAACACAGATTCTTGGTATTTTTTATGGAAACAAAGACTGCCACCAAAAGTTATTTTCCACACCTAGAGATGTTGCAAAAGTATCATTCCGACTGTCATGGCCATTTGTCATCGTGGAGTAATGGTGGATGAGACATGCAAATTCTATTACAATTCCATAGAAACAGATGTCCATCTCTTCAAAGATTGTGGGTTTAGTTAGGAGGTCTAGACACTTGCTTCTCTAAAGCAAGTCGCAGGTGGAAGAGTGAATAGCTTGTTGAAGTGGATAGAAAGCACTCGCTCTCTTCTCTTGGGGGAGGATTTTTGGCTTTTCTTACTGATTATATGGAGCTTGTGGAAGGCTTGCAACTCTACTATTTTATGGGAAAGAACTCGTTCACTGCTGAGGTCCTTCAAGTGGTAAAGGAGATGCTCGATGTTTTCGATTCTGTTAACTGTCAGTTCGATAGTTGCAATGTGATGTTGAGGACCAACACTGGTCTCCCCCGAATCCTAGTGTGGTCAAAATCAGTACTGATGCTGCTCTTGTGCCAAATGAATTGATTGGTTTGGGGTGTGTAATCCGCAATGATAAAGGGGAAGTATTGGCTGCAGCTTCGAAGAAGTTAAAGGAGTGCTTTTCCTGTGGATATTGCTGAAGCATTAGGTATCTTGTTTGGCCTTCAAACAATCTATAATTGGGCTACTCTCGGGTGATATGTGAAAGTGACTGTCTTGTAGTGGTTCAAGCTTGTTGCAGATCTTATGTTCCAAACTCTTATTTAGGATCGGTTCTGTTGGATATCCTTTCTTTGATGAAGTATTTTGACGTCGTTTCAGTTCTTTATATTCCTAGAACAGCCAATGGAGTGGCACATCTGGTAGCTAAAAATGCTCTGGATCAAGTAGATCAAGAGCTTCATTGGACTAAGTTGATCAACAATTAGGAGTATAAATGTCTCACTAAGTAGCAAAATACAAATTTAAATCATTTTCAAATATTTTATTAATAATTGAAACTTTTTAAGATTAGGAGTAAATGATGAGTGATTAATTAATGACAAATACGTAACTAAGCATTAAGCAATGATTAGTGTACAAGATGGGTCCGCTCTAAATCAAAGCAATTTTAGATAATGGACGAGCACCATGACCTCACCCTCGCCCTCCCCTCTGGATCAAATAGATCTTGTGTATATGATTGCGCATAAAAAAAAAAAAAAAAGCCAATAATGGACATTTAGGGGTACAACCTGGATATTACAGAATAAAATTCCCCAGCACACTTGTGCATCAAAGTCAACCCATCCACCCAAGAAAACTTAAAAAAATATTTTATTGGAATAAAACGGATATATTATATATATATTTTAAAATTATCTAGTTGTTTTTGAAAACAAAAAAGTGGAAAGACAACAAAGAAAGAAAATTATTGTACTCTTTTCGTAAAATGATCAACTGTGGTACGTACCCCCACTTTTGGCCACTATCGCTCGCTCCTCTTTTGCTTAATTTGAAGTAGGACATGCAAAAGCCACGTGTATGCTTTCTGTTGCCCCTCTTGGATCCATATGTGTATATATATATATATTTTTTTCTTTTTTTTTTTCTTTTGGGTAATAATAATAATAATTAAATCAGATGGGGACGACCTTTCTTTCTCTGATCCAAAGCAGATGCACTTTAACGCGGTTTTAGTATATTCTTTTACTAGGGTTTTTGCTTCCAAAACGCGCCGTCTTACCATATAGCTTCTCTTCTCCATTCATTATATTTCTTCTGTTTCAATCAAATGTCTTCATTACTTTGTATGTGTTGTAACCTTAAAATCTTCCTACTTCTACTTCACAATGTTTTATGTTTATATTTCCTTCAATATGTTCTCTTCACATCTAGATTTATCAACATTAAACCTATCAAATTCATAAGAAATATACTATAATATATATATATATATATATTACAAGACCGTAGTTAATATAATTTTAAAGTATTTAAGTAATAATTTCATCAGATTATATAATTATTTAACATTTTGGATAATTTTTTGTCTTGATAAAATTATTCAAGATTATAATACAAATAATTAACAATTTAAACATTTAATTTTAAATTTTACATAATAGCATAAAGTTATAAAATTTGTCCAGTCTTTTACCACGTAAAGCTAGATAGATCCATTCTTTAATTCATCCTTGTGTTATTCACTTGATTAAGATAAATAAATATTTGGAAGTTTCTCATGACTTAAATATTGTGGTACTTCATCATCAAGACTGAAAAAGGGATAAAGAAGATAAAGAGGGAAGTAAATCTCGATGTTACTTAGCACACTGTGTTAGGCCGTGACAACCTATGATCGTAGCCAAATTTATAATTTCAATTGAGTTGTCATCAACCTTTATTACATCTACACGGTGTGACAGTCATATCTTAGTCATAAGAAACATCCAAAAAAAATAAAATTATTAAGTTCTTTCCCTTGGCATAGACTCCATTTCAAATTTGAATTTTGGAACATCTGCTTTTTTTGTTTTTAAACTTTTGGGTATACCATTTCAATGGGATAAAGAGATCATGTATATTGTTGCACAATATAATAGCGTGAAGGATTTGAATTTAAATTTGCCTAGTACATATTTGTGATCTATATAGTATGATAATTTGATGTTACCAAGTTCAGATCTCATAAATCCTCAGTCGCAAGTGAATTAAAATTTCATCTAATTAAGATTTGAATTTTGAGATCAGCAAATGTATATAATTTTCTTTAATTATTGATTTTTTTTTTAATTTCAATATGAATCACTTATTTTATTTATCTAATTAATAAAATTGATTTTACCTTCTAGCTAGAGGTGATTTTTTTTTTTACCTAATTTGAAAATTAAATATGAAAAGTGATTTAAACTTGATCTAAAATAACATTTGAAATGGTTTGAACTTTTTCGATCAAATTTGATTAGATTCTAATATGATATGCGAATCAATTTGAATTGATATGTATATTGATCCGAATGACCTGTTTAAATTATTAAAATATTTAAAATTGAATAATATTTTTATTTGAATAACTCAATTTAATTAAATTCAAACTTGAAAAATAATATAATTTTTTTTGATATATTGATACGATAATTCAATCTGACTTACCCAATTCATATCTAAATAAATGCAATTTAAGATTAATTTAATCTAATCAATTTATCACATTTATTTCTGGCTTTATAATTATTTTTGCATCAATAGAATGAGTGCACAGCCATATGGATTATATTGGTAGGCCTCTATAGATATGCGTGACAGATTAATACTCCTTAATTTCAAGTTGAGGTTGAAATGTGTTGCTTAGAGAGAAAGTTTGGGATCGAAAAAAGAGACAAACACTTGAATACAATAATTCTAAACCGACAGACAAAGAGTCGATAACGTAATTTCACTTGACAGGCTTATACAGTTAATCTCATTCTGAAAGAGTGAAAAGCACAGCAATGGAACAAACATAAACGGATAATCGGACACCGACTTTCTGCAAATATTCTGGCTGTGGGTCCTATCTATGTTACCGATCGATATGCCATATGTTTTTGTTTGGGAATCTAAAAGCGCAATGGTCAAAAACCTTCAATAAGTCCAAACCTTTTGAATGTTTGTTCGTTCAATGAAAGAAAACATACGTAATTAACATGTGGATCCACAGCTTAACTAAGCCTTTCCATTGTTTTTTAGTTGTGGTTTTCTTCAATGGCAATGGTATGATGTAGTCCTGTAATTATGAGATGAGTATTATTTTTATTTCTGAAAATGGTTTTGCCTATGCACTTATTATTGTGTTTAAATGTAATGAGGGCATAACTAGGTTGCATGGAAATTTTACTGGATTAACGTTTTTCCGTTTTAGAAACGTTTTGTCTTCAAAACTTCACAAAAAATTTTCGAAAATATTTCAAGCATGTTTTCGTAATATAGTAAAATTAGAAACTCATTTCCAAATCGAAAACACGTCTCATCTCTGAAACTTCACAAAAACATTTCAAGCACGTTTCCATAATAGAGTAAAATTGAAAATTCTTTTCCAAATCATAAACACGTTTCCTAAACGGAAAAAGAAAACAAAAAAAAAACATTTATAACTAATTAAGAATAAAAATACTTATTAAATTCCTAAATAAGAAAATAATATTAAAAAAAAATTAAAAAAATCCATTAAATGAGAAAATAATATCAAAAGAAACTTTAAAAAGCTGTCAAATTCTTAAACTATTTAAGATTAATTATTATTAAGAAATTGTAGACATTTATTTTTTTTTGTTCTATAAAACTTGATTTGCTATTTGTCTTAATTTTTTATTTTTAATATTTATTGATAGTAAATTATGTTTGAAATATATAATTTTACTAAATATTTATATACTATATTAGTATTTATAAAATTTCTTATAATTTTAATATTTATATATTTGCCCATATATTTTTTATATTTTCACATTTCTCCCACGCTTCCTATATTTTTGATAAATAATGTTTCATCGTTTTTTGTTTCCGTTTTTGTGCAATATAAATGTATAACACTGAATATTAATCCTAAGTTTGAATTTGTTGAGAAACTGTAAAAAAAATATTTTTTATAAATTCATTAAATTAAATATAATCAGAAATATATATATATATATATATATATATATATATATATATATATATATATATATATATATATATATATTATAGAAATAATATAATTAATGAAATTTAAATTTTGATATTCACTCTTAATCCCAACACTTTCTAGAGAGAGGGTATTGAAAAGATGGATCTTATTATATGTCAAGTTAGTGACCATCAATATATGTTTTTAATTAGCTGAGGAAGTAAAAGAGGCAATATCAATATATTCATAATGGTAGGGCTATGGCAGCACCAAGCCATAAGCAATACCCCCCCAAACTGGTACTTTTGGATAATGCTCTTTAAAATCCGACAAGTTATTGCATTCTGATTGATTAGTTTATCATTTTGATTAATTTAATCAATTTAACTAATTTAATTTAATATATTATTTTAAAAAATATTTTTAAAATAAAATAAAATATAAAAATAATTTAACATTTAAAATTTGAGTAAAAGAGTATAATTTTTGAAATTTTTTTTATAAAATGACATAATTTAGATTAGATCGATTTAATCTAGTTCACAAATTTTAATTAATTTTTATCGATTTTAATCTTTTTTTTTTTACTCTAATCGAATTATTAATAATGCATATAGGTACTTTAATTAGTATCATTAAACTTTTGTGGCTACGAAAAAGATTAAGATTTTCTTATCTACAAAATTTTTGAGTGAAAATAAGAGGAAGAATCAATTAGGCTTTAGGGTCTAACTTACTTGTTATGATTAATAACTACATATGTTGCTTTCTGCTTGCTGACTCAAATTAATTATGTTTGGACGAATATATTATGACTGCTTCCGTTGAGCTTTTTCATGTTCTCATCTCTTCATTTCTAGCCATAGTTATATTATATGCGAACCTATCTTCGTATAGGAAGAGAATTTTCGGAAATTATAGGTGCACATCTTTTTCTTTTAATTATTACAATAAGGAAGAGATTCATTCAACTATACAAGAGACCAACCAATATTGAAAAACATGATAATGGAACAATATTTAGTCTAGTTTTTCTCTTCGTTTTCTTTATTAATTCTCAAGGATAGGTTATATTATATAGTAGAAGAATAAGAACATTATTATGCATGAATAATTAATAAATATTTTAAATAATATTTTACCTAGCAACATACACTACGTTACATAAATTAATACTTTATCCTAATCATAAAATGATAGTATTCAAAGGTAAACATCAAAATTTAAAACTCATTAATGCAATCCTCTCCAAAAGTTATATTTCAATGCATTTGATCTTATTATATATGACAATATATGAAAACTCAAATGATCCTCCCGAAAAGATTGACAAGTCAAAACTGGTTTTCCTAATTTATTATAATTATAACAATAAAACAAATTATTCTGTCTTAAAAGGTCCAATCGAAGAATAAGATCTGTTATTTCTAGTATAAAAGTTGAGATTTCATATTCTTAATTTGTAGCTAATCAGTTGAAACGATTAACTTCTTAAAATCTATTTGGGATAGCTGTTGAGTGTAATTAATAACTAATAATTGATAAATATTAAGCATTTAATAAATTATGTATAATTATTGTAATTAATTTATAAAATAATTAATAATGAGATATGATTGATTTCTATTTTATATTTTTAAATAAACAAATTAAAATAAAATAATATATTTTTCACATGTAAAATAAAATATAATTTTCAAATTTATAATGCTACTATGAAGTTTCTATATAAATAACTAATCAATTAAATAATTTAAAAAAATAAAAAGAATATTTGAGAAGATTTGTTAATTTTTTATACAGAAAATGTGTTTTTTTAGAACGTAATATGTATTAAGAATTTAAATAAATAAAAAATAATTAAAATAAAGTTTTTTCAAATGCTATTTTATCTTATGTTAACTGTTAGTAGCTGAGACTAAAAAACAAACTCAAATGAGAAATGAATTAAACAGCAGGTAATTGACATATAAATTAATTATCAACTGTTATTTTAATATTTATCAAATAATCAACTATCAATTATATTTATCAGTACTCTCAAATATCTATTTGCGAAAGAATTGTTGAGCTAATTGTTTAGCTATTGATTTATTAAAGTTAAAAGTTTCAATGAATATTAGCTTAAGTGACTAAAGAATGTGTTTTTCTATTATTTTGAATTGATCATATATACTAAGAGATCGTGAAAAAAATATATATATTTTATAAATTTATTAGACTTGACATAAATTAATTGGCTTGAACTAAATTTGAGAAAGAATGTGCTGGACAAAATTGAAAAACCTTATCCCATTATAAAAAATAATTAAAAGATAGATATCCTGATATTCTCAATTTTCTTATTAAAAAATTTAATATACTAAAGTGGGAGAAGTTAAGATACGGTGTAAAATTCTTATAAAACTTAAAATACTATCCCTCAAATGTCCAACCTACAATTTTAAGGGCATCCCATTTTGTTGAAATAAATGAAAAATAATAACACTAATAGAAATTATTCTGGTCTCTTAAAAGTATAATTCATGACTTCATATGTTTGATTATCTAGCAAATAATCTTTTTTTAAAAAAAAATTATTGACACATCATTGATAGTGATTCCGTTTCTAGATTAACGTTCACATCATCCACTAACGATGGTCATAAACTAATATTTCAACTTCTTATTACGTTATGAAAAGAGTTAGATTCTAGAGAAAACAACCACTTATTCCTTATCTTATTATTTTTATTGGTGGAGCTGGATCATGGCTAGATTTTTCCCTTTGTTTATGGGATTGAGTATCAAATTGTTTATACTTTCTGCTGTATACAAAGGGTGAACAAACGGTCGGCTTAATTAATTTGGTTTGATTTTTTATTAAAATTAAATAAATTAAAATTTATATATTTAAAATTAAATTGAATCGAAATTTTTTAAAAAAATCAAATTAATTGAACCAATGAAACCAAAATTTATATGTTTATAATTGAATCGAACTGAATCTATAAAAGTTTAATTCGATTTGATTTGATTAAATCATATGTATTTTAAATTTGGTTTAATTAAAATTAGTTTAATTTATTAATACTTTTGGTTAATTCAGTTTTTTATCTAAAAAATGGAACCGAAAATCAAATTTTTTAAAATTAAAACCAAACCAAACTAATTTTATCAAAAAATCAAATCGAACCAAACTGAACCAACTCGATTCGATCAATTTTTCAGTCCTTAGCGATTTTTTTTGCTCACCCCTACAACATATAGCTTTTAGACCTGAACTTATCCTATCGTCATCACAAGTTTAATTAATACCCTATCTCTTGCCTCTAGACTATGGTCTTTATTATGGTCAACCAATCACAGTAATTAGACAACTTCAAGTTTTTGCAGCGTTAGACCCACTCAATAACCTAAGTTGGCAAATTTTGCTAGTTTTTATATATTCCACCATTGACTATGATACATGCATACATGAACATTTATACTTGGAAACACTTATTAAATTCAAAGATTAAATTTGGTTGAAATAGCTTGCTTTCCCTAAACTAACAATTCCCAACTTCTTTCTTTGACACTTACAACAACATTGTCGTATTAGTTGGTTAATATTGCTTGCTTTTACTCATCTTCAATGACTTGATTAATTTACTAATAATCTCTACTTAATCTGGTATCAACCTTCCACTATCAACTAAAACTTCTTTTTCTTTTTCAGCCTAAGCAATGAGACATATTTTTAACCTTAATCTCTATTTGTTTTGTGAAAGATATTTTATTAAAAACTATATATATTTTTTAAATTTTTTAAGTATCTGAAGTGTTTAAAAAATTAATTAATAAAAAAAATTTTGATTAAAAAGAAAATGATATTATTTTTGAAAAAATGACTTATTTTTTCAAAAAAGCAAGATATTTTTGGGATTTTGATAGAAATACTAAATAATTTATAAAAAATTGTATAAACACATATCATAAATCTATTAACTATTATTGATCATCTTGTATTATTGAAAACTATAATAATTTTAATTAATATGAATTGATATGCACTTAATTATTTTCAAGTAAAACTCTACACTAAAAAATCAATTAATGAGATAAGAGATAGAAGAGTTGATGATGAGAGTAAATTTGAAAAAAAAATCAATTAATGTTATATTGATATTTTAAAATGATAATTATATTGAAACAAAAACTCTTTTCTAAACAGATCCTTATTCAAAAATGAAGAAACTTATTAATAAATAAATACATAGAAATACTCGTGATATCACTTTATCATTGATTAAAGAGGTACTACTATTTATGAAAAAAGTATTAAAATGTGAATTTTTTTTTTGTGTTAATAATTGGAGGAGAAATTATTAATACATTAATTAATTAAATAGATAACAATGGATGTAGAGTAGGGGTGAGTATGAATCCTAAATATACCGAATGTGGCTGAAAAAATAAACAAAAAAGAAAATAACTGAAAATATTCAAACCATCCCAAATCAAATAACTGAAATATGTATTATACACATAACATATAAGTCAATATATTTATATCGCGAACTTATTATATATAAATTATATATCTTTAAATAAATATCATAAGAAAAATAATTAAATATTAGTTAATATAATTATTAATACTTAATTATAAAAGTTATTTACCAATCAACTTTATATATATCGATAATTTATAATTATATAATAAATATGAATATATTAATAATTTTATAAAATATAAAATTAAAATTCATATTGAATCAAACTAAAATTTAAAATTTAACCCATTCAGATTAGATTGATATTTAAAATTATTCATCACTAATTCTACAAATTTATAAAAAATCGGTTCAGAACCTGTAGTGAGCCGGAAAAACTCAGAGGCGTTGACGTAAGGAAACAAACGTGAAATGAAAACAGAGAGCGATGATTGCGGCAAAAGGAAGTTACTATAATCTCCTTCAAACAATAATTTTATCAATATTTTTTGAGACCCTAAAATGTTGTTTTAATTTTAATTTAATTGAATAGAGAGAGGAAGCACATACGAGAGTCAAAGTCAACATTTTTAGCTATTTTGATATTGAAACGCTAAACAAACGCGCAAATAACAGAAGAGGACAAAACGACTTTAGAACCGCAACGCAGCCTGGGGGAGAGGAAAACAAATAAATCAGCCTCGTGCACGTCTCTATTAAAAAATTACTATTTATTATTTCTCCCTCCCTTTCCCTTCTTTATCCCCTTACATGAAAATGAACACAGCCCATGATTGCATATGGATCCAGTTTTACGTCCTCTGCTTTGCTCTCTCTCTCTCTCTCTCTATCTGGCATATCAATTTCACCTCTAAATTTTTCACGGAAAATTTATTGAAATTCCGTTGATATAATATAGGAAACCCTTTTTATTCATTTCATTGAAAGTTCAATACGACAAAAAGTTGAAATATTCACTTCTCCTACATTTATGTAAGAAATAATAGAAAACTCAATGAATTAGTAGCTAAATAAATAGTTGAATGTTTGCTTTAGGAAGTCACAGATTCCAACTTTGACAATTGTTTTTTCTTTTATATTTCTGAGATATCAAAATATAAAACAGCATCATAGTTGAAATTGAAAAATAAATGCCATCTAGAAAACTTTTGATGCCAGGTTTTTTTGGTCATCATCTTTTGATGGTTTGTTGTTTTTCCTATTCTCATTTCTAATATAGTCTAATTCTAGTAGCTCTCCAGAAGACACACACACACACACATACATATATATATATATATATATATAAAATGAAGGAAATGGATATTTGATTTTTTTTTTAAATGTATAAATTATCATCCCATGTCAATGATGTATATACTTTGTCTTTAAGTCCAAATATTATCATATCAGTGCAAGTTGAAGAATATGATTTTAAGTTAAATGGACCTAAAATTGAACAATGGCTCTTTGTTAGATAATTTCATTCCAAGTCCACAAATCCGAATCCTCGATAACATGATCACATTTACAATAATTGAATCAATAATCCAACTTGTTTAGCTATTTATTTTTCTACAATTTGTTAACTGAAAATTCCCCTATTTGGAAGAAACAAATCTAACCCGTGACAATAATGCAGATTTTCTGGCATTGTAATCCGGATATTTATATTTATTTATTATTTTTTTAACAAAAAGGCAGTGCAACTAAAACTTTTAAATTGACCCGCAAATTAGTACTAGTTTTGAATATATATATATAAAAAAAAAAGGGTTCTAAAGAGCAGAATGTCAGCATAAGAAGAGGAAGATAAGAAGATGTATGCTATTGCTGACTTTTGAAGGGTGTAGCAGAAACCACGTGCCTGTGGATTTGAACCCATCATCAGCTATTGGACCGTCTTTTACCCATTCTTTTAACAAAGGTCAATCGGTGTGAAATTAGACTTCTGTTGTTGCGTCTCCTTCTCTAATAAAAATTTTAAATCTTGACTGCCATTCTATTTCTAGGTCTTTGTTATTCTCTTGGGGAGCTTTTGTGGGTCGCTGGCATTACGCATTGGTCTCTCTCTCTCTCTAATTGACAATAATGGATTATTGGGTGGTCATGGGAGAGATATGCTTATGTGTGGGATAAGAGAGGATGAGGTTAGGTGATAGTTCGGAACCACCCAAACTGCAATCCTGACATTTTGCACTTTAAAACCGACATTTTGGACAAGGATTACCGACATTTTATTTGAATGAGCCGACAAATAAATCGGGGGGGGGGGGGTGGGGTGGTGGGGAAGGAGAAACATCAACGGCCCACATCCATTGCCTTCATGGGCTAAGGAAGTGGGCCGTAAGCCAATGACTTGTCCATATGCCCATGAAACGTAAGCACTTTTTGCAATTTCATGACCAAGTGTGCCGGTGGCCGAAGCATCGAATGTCCTAAATGGTTTAGTGTGAAAATATGAAACACAACATATATGGAACCTTGTAAGTTGTATCTTCCCATACAGGCACACATGGGTTAGCTTACAAGTTTCCAGACCTCTGAACTAGAGTTGCGTAAAGTTTTGAGGTTGAGGTTCGCGTGTGAAATATCTAGCCGTAACAAGCAGCCAGCCTGCCACTCCCACTGCCACTCATATTATAAAATTCAGGTTCATGTGAAATAATTAAAATAAGAAAGTTGCTTATCAAGAACAAAAAGCACAACAATCCCACCCACCTCTAGTATCAAAGTCTATGGAACAGCCATTCAGGACGGGTTAAAAAAGACTACAAAATAGAAAGCTGGCGACATTTGCATACGACTGTTAATTTCTTTGCCAGTGATTCCATCAAAATACAGAATTATTTCGGTTACTTTGACTAGATCAAACGCCAAAGGCTACATCATGTCATTTTTTGACTAAATATCTCTATTTTATAGTAGAAAACATCCAAATCTACAACCCCTTTTGTGGAGAGATAAGATGCTTACATAATAAGCAGGGGCCCAGCGATCGCGACTCTATGGTCACAGTCGCGATCAATTGTGTTTAAATTTGCTAATATATCTATATCACATATGAGAGCCTTCTTCAGATTCCATTATTCAAATCTCTTTCACATGAGCCTTCCTCAGGTCCCGTTATTTCAACTAGAGGCACAAATTTTGAATTTTAAACATAGCCTACAGCCAGTTCGTTGGTAGAAAACAAATTCTCAAATGCCTATAAAAACCTGTTCAGACATGTTATTGAAGATCAATAGGACAACCAATTGATACATGCCAATAGACGGAGAAGTTGGGGCAAATAAAGACATTACTGCTCAAGCCAAAAAGCTATATTGGGTACAAAAATTCATCTAAACAATACAATAAGTGTCATTCGCAACAGAGGTCCAATAATGAACCCATATTTCAAACGAGGTGCAGGATACCCATCAAGCAAAATTTGCATTATAAAAAATACAAAAACAACTCATCACCTAAAGTAACCAATGGGAGATTAGAGCCAGGCTCTCAACAAGAAATATAGTCACCTCTGAATCTGGGTGGCAGTAGACTTTTCTTCATGACTCTGCAGAAGCACCAGCAGCATGTCGCAGTCTGCGCTGGTGAACATCCCAATTATACACTCGAGCAATGGTGACCTGATAAATAGGAGTTTAAATAGTCCAAAGAAACTGATAATTTGTTCTAACTAAATAAGATGCATGAATCCAACGTTTGGAGTCTTTGAGGTTTCTATTGGCTGTATAATCCAATGGTTGTTTAATGCTTACTTTGTTATTAATTATTATGCCAATCACTGCAAGATGCATATGATGTTTTGAGACTTTTATTCAAACTTTGGACTCTTATATAATCATCACTTGAAGAAGAATGATAAAAAACTTCGTGTTACCATTACAATACCTGTGTTATTGTGACTTGATCCCTCAAGAATTGTAAATCAGCTACAAGAACTTCTAAACTAGCTTTGGCATTATCTAAATTTTTTTGTAGAAGAGCAGTAGCCTGTACCATAAGTATACAGTACATATGATTGCTTTATTTGGCAATCAAAACAAAGGTTTTCTAACAACACTTGAAAAGGTACAAACCTCTTCACATGAATATTCTAACATCACATTTGCTCCCAGCCATAAACACACTGAGTCAGTATCTTCAATGCAGGCCCGTGAATATGTCCCTTCAGAGACTTCAAAATCAGTAATAAGCTCCTGTATTGAAAACACACACAGCCCATGAAAAGCTAATCTCATAAGCTTTAACATCTCCCAAATAACAAAATCAATATCGTAGGATTACACAGCTAATCCACTGCCAACATAAACATGTAAATTAACTCAAGCCTCCAATCAGAAAACTAATGACTCAAAGGACCACATCAATCATAAATTCTATGGCAATTTACTAAATTTTATCACCAGCACATAGCCAACAACAATAGTCTACTTTATGATATCTAATTTTATGGCAATGTTCTCCTTATGCTGAGTGGTCAAAAGAAAGTTCCATTCCCTTTCAAATTATATGCAGAATGAACAGAAGTATTGCTTAGGCCTAAAAATCTGAAAAATGTCAATTGTCTTATGGAACAAGAAAATGTAATTAATTAAGACCAGCCAATCTGATGATCAATCTTAAAATATTCCCTACGCAAGAGAAAAGCACCAAAAAGTGGTTACATTATTGCAATAACCTGATCCTTTTTGACTTAAGAGGAGGTAGCATGTTCAAGAAGTTATGTAGTTATGTAATGTGAGTAGATCCATATATGCACTACAAGGAAAAAAAAAAAAAGAACCTATCAGGGTAATAGAGGGTGTTCATAAGGGTAGTCCTTGTATACTTATCTAATTTTTTACATCATTACACCATCGGCGGCTAGAAATCAGACAACAGAAGATTCTTGGAAACAAGTTGGGATTACAAGTAGTCCAAAAAAAAAAAATTAGTGATGAGAGAACCATTTTAGTCCAAAAAAAAAAAATTAGTGATGAGAGAACCATTTCTTGAGAATGATAATGCAAGCACACACATCAACCGGCTCAAGACAGTTTTGTGTAAAGCACAAGTCAATACAGAGAAAGTAGCTTTGAAGCAACATTAACAAGTTTTTAATGGGATGTATTGCATCAGTATTGAAATCATGATGGATGCGTGAGAATGAGAGAGAGCAACTCAAAGAAAATTATCACAAAATCAACAAAATAAAATAGAACTTAGCAAATTGCACATAGGTCAAAGCATTCATCCCCAAATATTTTTTTAAAAATTAGCTAGATTAAGTAGGTATTTAAGGAGGCCTGTCAACTCTATTAGGATCAGGGCTCTTAAATAAGAAAACCTTTTAAGTCCAAATAATAATAAATCCACTACTTTCATAAATTGAGAACTTCATATAACGAACTAAATATAATTTCTAATATAAAACTTGCAAGAAAAGACTATAAAAATTAAAATTAATAATTAAACAGAAATACTTCCATACTATCTTTTTCCTCGTCCATCTAGACAGATTTTCACAATCTTGGCTAGAGGGTCATGAGGGGACAGGGTCCAAGAGGAGATTGCTCATTAATCCATACAAGGACGAATCGATTTCAGAGATGATTTTTGGTGTATAGATCATGAACAATGACAGCACAAATAAGAAGATTAAAAAGCCAAAGGTATTGTCTTTGTCCCTAAGAAAGCCCTTGGTGTGGAACAAACATGCTTATTTCCAGCCAATGAAGGAATATCCAGAAAGAATCATACATGTCAATGACCACATATTCTTTAAGATCAGGCTATTAAATAGTATCAATTTTCCAATTATGCTACTTAACAATCTGCCAGGAAGATAAGAAAAGTGGATTGCCCACATAACCATGCACCAGCGCATGAAGGAATAATGGATTAATATGAGAACAAGGCTATAAAAAGTTTATAAAACCAAACAAGTGCACATTTGAAAATGAAGCTACATAATGTAAAATGATTGATTTACAAAAACGAACCTCACCAGTACCCTTCTTAGCCTGTAAAGTGGTAACCACATCTAAGCATTTCTCAATATCAGGGATCTTTCCCTGACAGCCAAAATAAGAAAAAAAGATGTTTATCAGCATCATTGGGAATTTGAGAAATTACAATGGTATGTGAACAAAATAAAATAACTCAGTTTAAACTGTTCAATTGAAAGTCCATGAAATTTATCCCAAGAAAATAAAATACAAATAACATGACTGTTCAGAAATTAGAATAAGTTAAATATTATGTGGAATGCAAAAGCTAGAATCAATTAATCATAGTATTTTGACATTCAAAAGTTATGTTGACAGGAACGAGAAAATAATTAAGTTTACCAAATGCCTCAAATAAGATGATAGTTTCACAATCTGAATTTAAAATAAAGTCTCAACATCCAGGCTGATTAAAAAGACATACTGCGAAAGCTGGATCCTTTCAAGATTGTCAGAGAAAACGCTCAAACTTTATGAGGAAAATCCTCAAATGTGACAATTCAGTCATGCTGTGTGATCTTAGCCTATGGGTTCTTAAAAACTCAAAAGCAATTTAACCATTAAGGATTCTTAAGATGACAGAAAACACAGAAGCACTCTTGGAAAAACACATTAACCCAGTTAAATTCAAAACTGAAATGTTATCTACACTCAAATAACTTACAGTGCCTGGGACCAACATTTTACTGCCTGTACGGTTATTATTAGCCGATAAACAATTTTGGTAAATTCCCACGAAACTGCTCTTGCTACACTTAAATATCACTGTAAATCAATAACTTTAGCTTCATTTCAATAAGGAACAAATGAAAAAGCAAAAGAAGAAAGCAAAGTAGAAGCACAGTAGCAATAAAGATGCAGTAATTAGTACCTGAAGATCCCTCTGCTGGGCAAGAAGTTTCATCTCCACCAACTTCTATTGCTGAAGCCTGCAAGATAGAGAAAGGAAAACACACACCAATACATCACCAATAACCTAAAAATTTATTGTAAATTGGAGTTACAAAGACATAAGCATCAAGATGATAAATTAAACATAAGAAAAAAAAAAAACACTTGTAGAACGATAAGCTAAGTGAGATTGGTAAACTACCTTTCTTGAAGAAAGGAAGGGGTAGAGTTGACATCCAGACCAGATTGGTTTAGATATATTTCGACATCTTCTACAAATTGAGTTCCTGGTATTCCTCTTCTCTCTGTTGTCGTTGCTAATGACGACGACGCCATTCTCCTCCTCCAGATTAGTTGTTTTCTACTCCCTCACTCAGGCACAGACCGACAAGACTCTTGCAGTAGAGCGTCGGGAGTCCCTACTAGGCTCCTGCTAGCGTCAAATCGCTACGACGTCTGGGCTTATTTGACGTGTGCCTTTAAAAGACCACGATTCCAAAGGTCTTGTCGTCGGCACATCAAGGGCGCGTTAGTGGATTTACGACCATGCGACATCAATAGTAAAATGACTGCACCGTGATGCTACGTTCGAAAAACGACAGGACGGCATAATACAAAACTCTTGGTCTTCATCATTGACTAGCCATCTAGATTATTCAAACCATCTAACCCAATATACGAGCCCAACACTACGGCCCAGGCCAATAAACATATTTCTATTTTTTGAGCTTGACGAGAAAAGATTTGAGCTGAGATTTATCCAATAAAAATATGAATTTAACGCTAAACTATATTTATATGAGAACTGTGATTCTTAATTGTAACAAATTTACCAAGTATTACTATGATATAACATAACGCAATGATCATTAAATTAGAGAATCACTTATAATTATGACATAAACTAATACTTAAAAAAATTATGTTATAAACTCGGGGACTAAATACAATTTGCTCTTTATTAAATTCCATGAGCATGTTCTCACATGATTTCCCTGTTGTCCTCTTTTTATTTTCCTTTTTCCTTGATTACTTGTTGTAAATGATCTCTGAATTAATTATACATTACCCTCGTGATTTTCTATTATCATTGTTTTTGTAATATTTACCATGATTATTATTATTATTATAATCATCATCATGACTTGAATCAACTTTAGATAATGTGATAAAAATTTAAAATATCAATAATTTGAAACATTTTAGAAAGAGTTGATTTGTTGAATTTAATTTAAGTTTTTGTATGACAGTAAGTCAAAAAAGAGTTAGAAAGTGAAATGTTGTAAATGAATTAACAAATGAACCTTGTTTGTAAGATTTGTTTGCGAGAGCAAATGATTGTGAGTTATATAAGTTATGAATGAAACTACATATGTCTGAATAAGAACTTAAATATTTAAATATAATAAATTTTTTCAGAGATTTTCAAGTGTAAGTGCAACAATGTAAATTTTTATTTTATTATTATTATTATTATTATTATTAATTTTTGTAACAATGGGGCCAAAACGACCAAAAACCAAAGGAACTAACCAGGACACCTACGACACTATCTAAACCCTCTTATATCACTATTCAGAATATCTAAAATTCCGTGGGAGGCCTATCAAAAATCTGGATTCCAATACTATTCTACAAAGCCAAATTCGCCATCCAATCAGCAGCACTATTGGCCTCACGATACACATGCTTAACCTGCACCTTCCAATTCTTCGCAAGAAGCTCCTTTATATCCAAAAGAATGGGTTTATTCGGACTACAATCTTCCAGCTCCTTTCCTATCATATGAGCAGCTATAGCAGAGTCCACCTCTAACTCCACATCCCTATAAACCAGATTCCAAACATACTCCAGACCAGAAAGAACACCCCAAAGCTCTGCCATAACAGCATTACACATACCCAAGTTCTGCACAAACCCACCCAGCCAACGCCCCTGCGTATCAGGGACAACACCGCCAGCTCCAGCTAGCCTACGATTAAGCTTTGACGCACCATCAGTGTTAAGCTTCACTCTGCCCTGTCTTGGGGGATCCCAACCAACGAGACAATCCACCTTGTCACTCCCCAACCCCACCTTAACCTCTTTCAGCATGGCCCTAGCAAACCCCCTAGCTGTCTCAACCACAGTACTCAGAGAATTAACTTGTCTAGGAACACTTGAATTCTCCGAATTCTGAAACACTTGAATATTCCTCCACTTCCATGCTAACCAGCAAGCCACTCCAAAGAGCAACCTCCATTCAAGCCCAAACACCGTCACCTTGCTATTTCTCAGATTCATCAACACCCATTGAGACAAGTTCATAGAGAAAAACATTTCCCAGTTCCGACGATTAATCAAGAGCTCCCACACTCCCCTGATGCTCTATCCGTCCCGAATAGCATGCAAGGCTGATTCCACACCTTGATGACAAAGCGGACAGGTGGAAAAACTAACTAAACCACGCTGCCTTCGAATCTTATTTGTGAACAACCGATTATTGATCAGAAGCCAAAGGAAATTTCGAATTCTCTGACGTCCTTGCCAATTCCAAATGAGTTTCCACCTACCATCTCGTAGAGATTGGTCTATTCCCTCAAGAAAATTGCAAGCACTCTTAACAGAGAACCTGCCATCAGTAGACCATCCCCAAATCACTTTATCCTCTCCTCTTTTATCATTAGGATGTTTCAAACTAGCAATTCTCAAACAAACCTCCGTGGGCAGCCAGTAACCAAAAAGATCCCACCCTCCAAACTCCATTATTATCTACATAATCCCTCACTCTCCTATTAAAACAAGAATCTAGGACTTCATTAAGAACATAATTACTCAGTGGCCCTAAATTATCCAACCCCAGTCTTTCTAAAAAAATAGATTTACCATTGCCCACGCTCCATTCACTCAGTTGCACACATTCTTCCACAAATGAGGCTCCCTTTTCCTAGTCACCAATAAGGAGTTATTATTCCCACTAGGCAACCCATATTTCACCCTTAAGCAGATGGACCCATAAAAGATCCTTATTAAGCATCATCTGCCATCCCACTTTGGTAAGGAAGGCCTCATTAACAGATCCCAAACGTCTCAAACCCAACCCTCTTAACATTTCTAGGTTTGCACACCTTATCCCAAGCCACTAAATGAGGTTTCCTATTACCCTACAAATTACCCCAAACAAAACTGCGAGTATGTTTTCAATCTCCTGGCAAATACCCGTTGGTAATTTAGTTGACTGCATGGAATAAGAGGGAATAGCATTCAGAACCGACTGAGAAAGGGTTACTCTAGCGGCCATTGGCATCGCATCTGCTTTCCAACCATTCAATCTATTCTGCACCTTATCCACCAAGTTCTTGTAGGTCATCTTAGTGCACCTTTCATGTAAGAGAGGCATACCAAGATACTTCCCAAGATTCCTAGTGATGCCAAAATCGCACCTTTATCCTAATTCCTTTGAAAGACTCTGACTAACATTTCTAGAACAGAAAATTTTTGAAATCTCATAGCTAATGCGCTGCCCCTAGCAACGACAAAACTCAGCAAGACAATTGTATACCACCATTGCTTGATCAACAGAAGCTTCAGCAAAAAGGATTAAATCATCCTCAAAAAATAAGTGCGAGATCTGGGGACCATCTTTGGAGAGCTGAATGGGCCTCGAAACACCCATCTCCACCAACTCCTGTATAGCATGAACCAGAAGTTCCACACACAGAATAAAAAGATAGGGAGACAACGTGTTTCCTTGTCTAATTCCTTTGCTCGGCTAAAACTGCTGTCTTAGAACCATTCCACAATAGCTGCATGTTAGACGAAGACACACACTGCATAATAAGATCAACTAGACCCCTAGGAAACCCAATATCTTGCAGGATATTGACGATAATTTCCCACTGAAGCCGATCATAAGCCTTCTCCAGATCAATTTTAATCGCCATAAACCCTTTCTTCCCTCTTCGAAACCTCATAGAATGAATGACTTCCTGAGCAATGATAATATTATCATTAATATGGCGCCCCGGTACAAAACTACACTAGTTCGGCATCACCCAACTCGTCATATAAGGTTTAATCCTATTCACGATGACCTTCGTGATTAATTTATAGACGTTGCACAAACTGATGGGCCGAAACTGGCTAAGAGAGATAGGCGCTTCCACCTTGGGGATGAGCACAATCAACGTGCTATTGACATCCTCCACCTTCGCAACTCCTTGAAACACCTCCTTAACAAAGTTACAAACAGAGTTGCCCACCACTCCCCACATGCGTTGATAAAAGGCAGCATGAAGCCCATCCTCACCTGGCGCCTTAAAAGGACTCATAGTAGAGATAGCCGAACCCACCTCTTCATTTGTGACCCTCTGCCAACCCTTCACCGAATACTTGACCTGATTATCCCCATCCTCTCTATAAAACTCTTGAAAAAACAGAATAGCATAACGTTTCAAATCATCATCACTCGTAATCCAATCACCATTAGCATCCTTCAAGAGCTTTATTTTATTCCTCCTTCTCGGTATTATTGCAGTAGTGTGGAATTACCGAGTATTACGGTCTCCAAAATTGACCCAATTACTGCGAGCCTTCTGGAACCAAAATAACTCTTCCTGGAATAGAACGTAGTCATAATCCTTCTGCAACGACTTTTCCAGGGTGAAAGGAATGGGGAGTGGCTCTTATCCAATGCCTTTTGAATCCCTCCTAACCTGGCCAGAATCCTTTTTATCATACGAGCTAAGTTTCCAAAAACCAACTTATTCTAGACAAACATCAGTAACCAACTTGGAATTCACCACTGGAAGACGATTTTCATTACTCCATTTATCAGTCACAAATCTTTCAAAAACATCATGAGTAAGCCAAGCCGCTTGGAAGCGAAATGGCCTATCACTTCTACCTTTAGGATTACCACCAAATTTAACTAAAGTAGGCCTGTAGTCTGATTTCACCTGAGGAAGATGAATCACAGCAGCTTCCTGAAACATCATCCTCCAGCGGCAGGATCAATTCGCTCCTTCACCGCCTTCCCTTCCCACGTAAATCTAGGACCAACAAAGCCCATATCCAGCATACGACAATTCAACATCCATTGCTGAGATCTCTTACAAGCCGAACTGCCATTTTTGGCTCCTCCACGCTTATCACACATATCCAAAAAGGCATTAAAATCCCCTACAACCACCCAAGGCTTATGAACCCTACCCCCAAACTCATGCAACCCATGCCAGAGTTGGTCTCTCAATGAAGGAGTAGGACTACCATAAACAGCTGTAAGATACCACGACTGAGTATGTCT
Source organism: Omphalea diandra (assembly GCA_949677035.1). NCBI lineage: Eukaryota > Viridiplantae > Streptophyta > Magnoliopsida > Malpighiales > Euphorbiaceae > Omphalea > Omphalea diandra. The sequence continues at coordinate 8,134 of CATIWR010180389.1, read as the reverse complement.
ATTAACAACTTCAATATGAACAAACTGTCTGTGATGCTCAAGCACCTTGCATCTAATGTCACCATCGTTCCAGAGCACCCAAATACCCCCTGAAAACCTATTAGACTAGCTTTCACATCATTGCCATCCATCCCTTCCATCACCACAAGTTCCTGATCAGGATTGTAAACACAAGTAGTCCCAATCACTCTTTCTCCCCTATTAGCTCTGGCCTTCAGAATTCTACTCACCACCTGTCCCCCGATACCCTGCTGGTTAGCATGCGTACTTTTCTCCTGTTTACCATTCAGGTCTTTCATCAAGCACTTTGGAGAGCCCGAGGATCCAAACCCTCCTCCATCTCCCACAACCTGAAGCTCAGTACACTTGCCTTTCCCTTTGTTTTTCTTCCCTCCCCTTCCTAGAGTCCTTTCCTTCTCCAAACTCTTCTTCAGTTCCTTCACACCAGTCGACACACCATCATTACCGTCCTCCCCCTCACAATCCTCCTGCACCAAAGCTGCAAATCTAGATGCAGAAGGCTTACCTCTATTCTCTTCAACCACCACTGGTCCCACTTTTCCTGTCTTACGTCTATTCTGCTCCTTATTGCCCTTTTTCTTCCTGGAACTCTATTATTTCTTAATGTAAAGTTTTATTGACATCCTTTCATACCCAATTATAAGATGATCCCATGAATGATGTGTTGCTTGATGAGGAAAGAAATGTTATTGGTTATCAAGAACAAGTGGAAAACATTTGGATTTTTAGAGCTAAACAAAACCATTAGATGCCACTTAGTTTGAGGCAATTACTGTTGTATAAGTAAAAAAAGGGTAAAAATTCTCTATTCCATCCATGAGAATAGATTTTCATAAAAAATAAAGATTTTTTACTCGTTGCCATCTCTAGAATTAATAATGTTGAATACACTAAGAGCCTATTCACTTATAGAAAATATATTTTATGTTTTATTTTTTAAAATATTTTCTATGGAAAATAATTTGTTATTTACAAAATATATTTTTTTATTAAAAAAGTATTTTCTATTTAAAATTATAAAAATACACTCATTGTCCCTTCATTAATTAATTTTTATTATTATCTCTATCAACAAATTTTTTAATCAGAATAATATCAAAATGAAATTAAAAAAATATAATTTTAAAATTTTTGTGTAATAAGTTTTTTCCATTTATTTTAAAATTTATATCATTAATGTTGTTAAATTTTTTAAATGAAATTATTATAAAATACTTCAAAAAAAACTTTGAAATAAAAACAATTCAAAATAAAAAGACAATATATTTTTTATACATAAAAGAGTGAAATTACAAAAATAAATATAATATCTAAATAAAAAATAGAAAGAAAATTAATTGAAAGTGAAAAAAATAAAAATTAGAAAAAATACTAGATAGAGACTCGAATTCAACCTACAAAGTTATTATATTGAAAATAATATAAAATCATTTTTCATATATTGATCATATTTTAAAAAATTAAAAAATGAGTTTTAATTTTTCTATTTGAAAAATGTATATATAAATGTGATATTTCTGTTTTTTAATTTTAAAAAAAAAATTGAGAAAACAATATTAATTTGGTACCAAAAAACAGTTTAAAGTTCCCATTGAAAAGAAGTTATTACTTCAAGTCTTACATATGTTTTTCTTCACCCCCATGATTTCTGTATTATGATTTTTGTTTTTTCTTTTCCTATGTTAAATTTAATGAGCAGTAAAATGAATTTCAACTTTAATTGATTTAGTGCATGGAACTATGAGAAGAGGAGAAGTGACATAAATGGATTGTCATATGTGAGGTTTGGAGAATATACGTTTACTGATTTTCATGAACCAAAATCTGGCCGTCTTTTGGTTAATTTGCTTACATATATTCATTGAACCTCATCAACTCCATGACGTTATACTCGCAAGTCCCAATCTGTAGTTGCACTTGCTTGCTATTGCTAGTAATGGCTGCGTTTTAATGCTTCCATCCATTAACCCTGATGAAGTAGTATTACTTAAGCTAGTACACTGTTATTGGGCTTCTGTTTCAAACTTTAGCCCAAAATAAGAAAGTCCAATCATGTTGGATGTTCACTTCACTTGTAGAGCGAATGAATTAAGAGAATGTTGGCATTGCTATTGGAAATTTTTTATTTTATATGTTAAATTATCATATTCTTAGATTCTGAAAATTTTTTTTTTATTAACATAAATAGTTTAATGAAATTCAATGATTTTTTTTTATAGAATCTCAAATTAATTTTTCACTCATAAAATTTATATTAAAAAATTTATAATTAATTAAAATATAAAATCTATTTTAATTTTTAATCCAAATTAACAATTGGCAATAGCAAAATCAAATTGTCTTGATCTTTTTTTTTATGAAATTTTTTTTCCAATTACTGTATAATTTTTTAAAAGCATATTATTTTCTCATATAAATAAATAAATAAACACCAAACAATAGGATCATCAACTATACTATAACTTAGGATAAAATTCGTCAAAATGTACTCATAATTAATTATGAATTAAGAGACAAACTACTCCTTTCAATTGATTTCAAATTCCACAAAGACAAGATAATTAATGGGTACAATGGAATATGGACAGGTAAATCCATCATTTGGATAAGAAATTGCATAATACTAAGATCAAAGTATATATCATGGGTAGATTGGTAGTTCTTGAAAATTCACATCACTTCAATTCAATGAACGTCTCTCTCCAAGAGTGAGTTTAATTAGGAGGACAATTATTCCTTTGAATTTGGCAATTATTAATTGCAAAAAAGTCAGTTGAGGGGACTAGCCTATTTAACAAACAACATAGCTCCAAAGATTGTCCAATATACCTTAATTATAAATAGTAATGGTTCTTTTTCCAATGACAATGAAATGAAACTCTCATTCAGAAGTCATTATTGGATTTATTTTCAAAATTTACCAGATTTATTTTGAAATATTTTAAATTGCACTGAATCATTATATAACAAATCAATGTTTTTAAATCACATTGGTCATTGAATCGGTTGGTTGATTGATTTGTAGTTCATTCAATCTGACTGATTCGATTAATTTGATTTAATAATTAATTAAATTTAAAAAATATTATTAAAATAACTTTAAAATTTTTTAAAATATAAATATAATATAATAATTAAAAATAAAAAGACATAAAGCTAAAAACTGATTTGGATGAAATTGAATCAAACAATAATATGATTTTTAGTTTTATTGATTCGACCGACTGATTTGATCTGATTTTCAAAAGATTGCAATAGACTAAACTTAGGATTGCAAACAGGATTATCAAATGATTAAAGCAATTGAAGCCAAGTTTTGGAAATAATGACAAAGGTTAGGTTAGTAAAAGAGAAGATGATGGCTTCAAAGTTGGCTGTTAGTCAATTGAAACTTAGGACAAAGCGTCCAATTAGTATAGTGATGGACAAAAGCAAAGCACTAACTGCCTAAATCCCGCACAATTGGGTAACATGATGAGGTTTAACCCTGTAGTGCGTGGAAGATGATGCACCCAAAGTTGCAAATTGGCTATCTAATCCTAGGATTAGGTTTAGCTTGTAGCATGTGTCAAGACGGCCCAATACTGACGTGGTGAGGTGAAAGAAATGTGCTAAAGAGACGAAATAGGAAGTCCCCCTTTCGGTTTTTTTGAATTAGTTTTCAGTGATATTTAGCAATTTGACAATTATTTAAGTATTAATTAACGTTCCAAACAACAAAAAAGTCTTGATCTTGTGCTCTGTGACAAGATGTGTTATTTTAATATATGAGTTCAAAGGTCAATTGTTTCAAGGATATACCTTAGATGTTTTCCCTACCTGGCTCTCAATTATATCACATTGTAAACCTAGCTGTTTTATTTTTTAGTATTTTTTTAATGTTTGATATATTAAAAAAAAATTAGTGAGTAGAAAATAGTTTTTAATTAATAAAAATTACATTTTTAAGAAAAATAATTTTATTTTTTTCCAAAGAATGAATTATTTTTTAAATTTTAACAAATGTATTCAAATGAAAATTATATTATATGAACATATATATTCCATTGTTTCCTTTTTATGAACATACCATATATATTCCATTGGTTTCTTTTTATCTTGACCTTTTCTGAAATAATTTTTTTTAACATATATGTCACTTTAGAATACTAATAAAATTTTATTTTTTTATAATTATTATACATATTAATTGATTGCAGTAATCTACAAAGATAATTTAATAATTTTTTAATTTTTGTGAAACACCAAAAAATGTCAAATAAAAAGGAATGGTAGTATTTAATGTCATTGATTATTATTAATCATTGACACTTGTTATTGATTGATGTTCGCTAATAGTGGTTATCGACAATCAATGATATTCATTAATTTTTTATTTTTAATATATTTTTTGTATTAAATTATATATATATATATGTATATATTATATTCACATAAATCAAAAGAAAATCAATATTTTTCTAATTGTATTCTAAATATTAAAAAATATTTTTATATAAATTATTTTTCATGAAATTGTAAATTTAGCATATAGAATGTTTATTAATCTCTTACATAAATTAAAAGCATCAAGACAAGAGGTTGGATTATCATTTTAATATCCCCCATCAAGTAGTTTATCCCAACGATGCATCTGATTAAGTTTTTGTTTTTGTTTTTTAATTTATTTATGAATAGTTAATTGTCAATGGGATTCTAAATTTCCTACTGATGATGATTTTTTTTTTTTTTTTGAAAAGGAGAAACTTCGTTCAACAGAAAACATCATGCAACAATACATGAAACAAAAAACTTGGAGCCTCAAACTCTCAGAAATTACAGCCTAACTGTTTGACAAAATGAATAACTACTCACCTAATCAGTAAGTAGATTTTTTGCAATCATCAATAATCAAACCCAAAGTAGAGTAAAAAATCTCTGAATTCAGAATAGCTTGCACAACCAGTTTAGCATCCGATTCAAGTGTAACATGGGACCATCCTCGCTCTGTTATCCAGCTAAGTGCTTCCTTGACACTGCAAGCTTCCGCCACCGTCGCATCATCCATACTTCAATTGCTTAAAGCCATAGTAGCCTTAAACTCCCTTGCATGGTTCAATTGCTTAGAGCCATAGTAGCGTTAAACTCCCTTGCATGGTCTCGTAACACACGACTCGTACCTCTCCAACGAGACCCTTGGTGGTAAGCTACATCCACATTTAACTTCATCCAGGCTAGCTGGGGCTTTGTCCATTTCTCAACGCCCTCATTATGACCTTGAACTCTATTACAGATCCTGCTACTCATTTATTGGGCCTGTTGCCAATGCTCAAGATCTGCCTTCGCCTTCAAAACAAGAGAAAAAGCATCCGCAATTTTCTACTGCCACACAACATTGTTCCTATGTTTCCAAAGCTCAAAATAGATCATAATAACATTTTCTATAAGTTCAATTGAATCCAGACTAAACAATGCGTTAAACCACTGTACAAAGGATGTTAAGTTCCCAAAAGTAAGACCAACATTTGCTGCGCACTATTGCAAATTCACAGGCAACCAAAATATGGAAGATGGTTTCATGCTCATACCTGCAAACTGGACACCAAAGCTTGATAGGCACATGTCACTGGTTTGGTTGAGCTTTTGTAGGAAGGCAACCCGATAAGGCTTTCCATAACATTTTCTTCACTTTAGGTGGGACCTTCAATTTTTAAAGCCTTTTCCACAAACTCATATTCTTGAGGAGTTATCCCTACATTGCCACCCTCTTTAGCTAAAACATATATGCCTTCAACCGTATAGAGACCCCTCCTATCCATCAACTATTGCCACCTATCATTAACAGATTAAGACTTTAAAGGGATTGATAAGATCAGATTTTTGTCTCATCGATTAAACAAATCATCAATAATGTCCTCATCCCATTTTTGCTCCCCCACTTTCATCAGGTTACACACCATCTGGCCTTGTAACTCCACCTGATCTGATGAAACCCGGGGATTATTAACATCGGGCAACCAAGGGTCGTCAAGAATAGAAATCCTAGAACCACTGCCCACCCTCAACAAGCTCTTGCCTTCGCCAGACCTTGCGATGCAAAGACACTTCGCCAAATAAAACTCGAGTTATTAACAACCTTTGCCATTACAAAATTCCCATTGGGAAAATATTTGGCCCAATAAATTCTAAACATTAGAGAGAAGGGATTCATTAACATTCGCCACCCTTGTTTCCCCCAATAAGGGGAGGTTGAATTCTCTGATCGTCTGAAACCCCATTCCACCCATACTCTTCGGTTTGCTCAATCTATTCCAGCACGTCTAACTAACACCTCAAGGGTTGTCCTTATTAGTCTCCCACTAGTATTTACACATCATCCATTCAATATCATTCTACATCTCAACCGGAAGGAGGAAAACACTTAATGCATAATTAGGGAGAGCCTGATCAAGAAGAATTTCTTTACCAGCTTTGGAGAGATATTTACCACTCCTGCTTTGAATTATGTTTCTAATTTTATCCTTGATAAATCCATGAACCTAAGACTTGTTCTTTCCAATCATATTCGAGAGACCAAGATAAGAGCTAGCATCATTGATCTCTTGAATACCCAACATTGAACAGAGATGGCATCAACAATCCTCCTTCACATTCTTGCTAAAGGAAACTGAGGACTTGTTAAGATTCACAATCTAACCTGAGACTCTAGCATAAGTAATAGTTCTTTATTTTTAATATTTTTAGAATTAATTTTATTATTAATTGAGTCTAATTTTTTAAAAAATAGATAATGTCTCACATTTAGCTTGTATTTTGTGTTTTTATAGGAAATTCTGATGGAGTTTATTGATAAATTATGAGAGTTTTCTAAGAGAAATTATGTAGTTCAGAAGTTCAAGGAGCAAACAAAAATGTTTCAATTCTGATATTTTCCAAGACATAATTTCAGTTCTTTCCTAATACAATTGGGAAAGAATTTATGCAAATTGAGAAGCTCAACGGTGTCTTATCATAAACAAGGGACTATTATTATCTTTTCCTAAATGGTGAAGGAGACTTTTTTTTTTTTTTTCATATTTTGAGGGGGAGTATAGGAGTATTAATAGGAAGAGGAGAATTTCAAGTAAAAAAAAAGCTTTGTTTTTTAATTTTCTTTTTTTTGGAGAAAAAATTGTCCAAAAGAGGAAAATTATTGGTCATCCATTAAACTTGAAAAGTATTAGAGACCACAAGGGTTTTATTATGAAAACTTTTATATTTTATTTTATCTTTATGTTGATGTTGATTTATAATTTCATTATAAACTAAATTAGTTAAGTACTTGAGTATGATGAATCCTAAAATGAGTTTAGAATTGCGATTTTCTTTAGATAATACAATCTTTTCATTATTTTACGGAATTTAATTATGTTTGTTTTTTATCTCTTTGAATTTATATGTCCGAAATATTGATTCTTACTTTACAATTCTTTAAATTTAGATTGAGAAATCAAGTTATTAAATAGATTTAACACAATTAAAAAGAGTTGCATGTAACTTTAGAGATAAGATAACATAAATCCCCCGGATTAGAGTCAAATCTGATAGTGAAATTTAAAGAAACTATAATGTAATTTTAGAAGTTTTAATTAGGAAGAAATTCCAATTAATCAACCTAGAATTAGATGTTAATTATCTTGAGAAGAATTTTAACATACTAAAGGAATTTTCAAGATTCCATAAATATCGAATTAAATTGTATTATTGGAAAATTAATTTCTTAATAAGTTTTAGCGGGATTAAATACTTAAGTACTATTTGTCATATTGATCATTTTTTCTCACTCTCTGGTTCATATTTTCATTATTGTAGTTTGTTGAATTATTTTATTTTAGTTTTTAATTAGTTAATTAATTCACTAAAATTTACCAATTAAATAATAGAAAAAGAGTAAATACTAGTACTTTTAGTCATTGAAGGATCGACAATTGATACTCTAACGTTATACTATACTCGATAGGAGCATTTGCCTATTCGATCTATAGGTGTTGGTCACGGACCGTATCAAGTTTTTGGCGTCATTGTCGGGGACTAAAATATTAGGAACACTTTATATTTATTAATTTAGCTAATTTTTCCTTTTCATAATTTTTTT
>CATIWR010180311.1:0-14716 GCA_949677035.1 Omphalea diandra | reverse complement strand
TATGTGGCGATAATATTTGATAGCTTATGTGGGGATAATATTCGATAGCCTATGTGGCAACAGCTAGTGTGTCAATGATATAATAGTCTGTGTGGCAAGATCATTTGATAGCCTGTGTGGCAATGATATAATAACCTATGTGGCAAGATCATTTGATAGCCTGTGTGACAATGATATAATAGCCTATGTGGTAAGATCATTTGATAGCCTATGTGGCAAGATCAATTGATAGCCTGTGTGGCAATGATGTAATAGCTTGTGTGGCAAGATCATTTGATAGCCTATGTGGCAGTCCTATAATAGTCTGTGTGGCAAGATCATTTGATAGCCTGTGTGGCAATGATATAATAGCCTGTATGGTAAGAACATTTGATAGCCTATGTGGCAGTACTATAATAGCCTGTTTGTCAGACTTTTGATAGTCTGTGTGGCAATGAGATCTATAGTCTGTGTGGTAACAATATATATATATAGCCTATGTGGCAACTAAAAATGAAAGCCTTTGTGGCAGTAATATCTATAGCCTATGTGGCAGAAATTTATGACAACATGTGTGGTAATAGCCTTTGACAGCCTATGTGGTATTTAAGAGGAAAAACTCTTTATTTCGTACATGGATATAAAGATGACTTATTTATGTTTAAATATTATTACGGTATTTGAGATTGAAGTATCATTATTCATTTACTTACTGACTATGCAAACTCACTCTTTTGTATGAAATCTTATTTCAGGAAGAGTAGACTAAAGATTGCATCCAGTATACTTTTCAAAGTCGCTGTCTAGCAGTGTAATAGAGGTTGGGCCAGTTTGCAGTCAGTTAGTATTTTAGTTTGATTATTAATGTATGTTTTGTTGTAAATAATTACTAAGTGGTGAACAAGAGACATAATGAAAAAAAAAAAATTTAATCAGGTCTTTTAAATGACAATGGATAGACTTAGAGAGAAATTTAAATGATTATTAATTGGGAGGTGACAAGTTTAGTCAATGGTGATGCAATGATAAAGAAATCCTTGATAAAATGATAATAATAACCTGTTAAGCCTAAGAAACTCCTAATCTCAACAACATCTGTAAGAGGCTCCCAATTGACTACTATTTTAATCTTCTCAGGATCTACATATACCCCTTCTGCAGATATGACATGCCCTAAGAAAACCAACCCATCAAGCCAAAATTCACATTTACTGAGTTTGGGATACAACTTATTATTTCCTAAAGTTTGTAACACAATTCTCAAATGTTCTTCATGCTTTTGCTCACTATGAGAATATACCAGAATATCATCTATGAACACAATCACAAATCTACCTAAATAAGGCATGAACACTTGGTCCATAAGATCCATAAAAGTAGGTGGAGCATTAGTTAACCCAAAAGGCATCACTAGGAATTTGTAATGCCCTTATTGAGTTTTAAAAGCTATTTTAGGTACATTTGTTGCCTTGATCTTAACTGGCAATACCTCATTGCAAATTAATCTTTGAAAACTTCTTACCACCCTAAAACTGATCAAAAAGATCATCAATGTGTGGTAAAGGATATTTGTTTCGTATTGTGACCCGATTTAATTGCATATAGTCAACAAACAATCTTAAGGAACCATATTTCTTTTTTACAAATAACATTGGAGCTCCCCTAGGTGAAACACTATACCTTATAAAGCCCTTGTCTAATAACTCCTGCAATTTAGTTTTCAACTCAACTAGAGCCATCCTATATGGTGGAATGGAAATTAAAGCTGTATTAGGGTTGAGATCGATAAAGAATTCAATCTCTCTATCTGGAGGTAACCCTAGAAGCTCTTTTAAAAAGACATCAGGAAATTCAAATACCATCGGAATATCCTCTAACTTAGATCCTTCTAATCTTGTGTCAATCACATGAGCTAGCTATGTTTCATAACCCTTCCTAAGCATGTTTCTAGCTATTACGGCAAAAATCACATAAGATGGGAGGAGACACCGTCCCCTTTGAAAAATAAACTTTGGCTCATTAGAACGCTGAAACACTACAAGTTTATCATAAAAATCTACTATAGCATGGTGGCAGAATAATCAATCCATGCCTAAAATAGCATCAAAGTCTTGGAGTTATAAGGAAACTAGATCCTGTACTAGTTCATGCTCACAAACTTTAACCATACAACCTTTATATACATGCCTGCAAACAATAGATGTCCCAACCAAGGTACCTATAACTAACTTGTCATTTAGAAAACTCAACTTCTAATTAGTATGGATAGCAAAAGAATATGACATAAATGAATATGTGGAACCTGGATCAATAAGAACACATGCATCTCTGACAAAAATAGACAACATATTAGTCACAATCTCATGTGATGCCATCGCCTCTTGTTGTGTTATAGTAAACACCTTGGCCTGAGCCCTAGGCCTACTAGGTTGTGCACCCTGCCTCTGCTAGGTAGGAGTAGCCCCACTAGGCTTGGTTGTACCAAAACCCCAAATCAACTGTAGATGTACACTACGATGGCACCTTGTTATGCTAGCTCTTAAGCATAATTGATCCTTGTACTGACCCACTCTTTGGCAGAAATATAGGGCAATCCCTTTTGATGTCCCCAGTTCACCATACTTGAAGCAACCAGAAGTATTCTTTCTACACTCCCCATCATGGAATTTACCACAAGTAGGATACTGAGGAAAGGTTCACTTCTAGCTAGTCCCAGAACTATCTCCTAATCCTTACTTCTAGACACTAGGTATATTGGCAAAAGGCTATTTCACAAAACTCTGACTAGATTGAGATCGACCACTCTAGTGCCCTGAAATCATAAAAGAACAGTTTCCACTACTAGTATACTATAATCTAAGCTGAAAGTACTAGCCCCTCTTTTTGATGGTCTTCCCTTTAACCTCTGAAATGAACTCAAACTATGTTTCTTACCACTCTTTTATTCATATTTTTACTTTTCTTCTATAATCTTTTATATCTCTAATGTTACCTTAACTATTGCTTTATTGTCAGTGTTATTTTAAAGATGTGTCATTCGTCCAAGGATCTTCATACGTAACCCATCTCTGAAATGATCACACATGAGTTCTAGAGGTATGATTTATGACATAAAGCAATACAAGTTCTTAATAATACTCCATCATTGAAAGACTGCCTTGAATTAACATAAAGAATTCTGCTTGTTTCTCTTTCTTGTTCTACCAATTATGTATTCTTTATGAAACTTAGTCATGAAAATAGGCCAAGCTAAGTTACCACCATATGTACTAATCACTTTATTCCACCAATCATCAATTTTATTGTGTAAGAAATGTCAAACATTTTGAATGTTTTTAGCTTCTAATAAGTTAAGAATATAAAAGGGTCTTTTCTAGATTCTTCACCTAGTTATCTGAAACCTCTGGTTCAAAGACAACATAAAAATCTACAACTCCCATGTTCTTTGCTCAACTAACAATCTTCCATATTTCTCGACCCTTGACAGTGATTGTGAACGATATCACTTAAGCTACAAAAGTGCCTAATTCTACATTAACTTGAAAAAGAATCTGTGGAACTAGAGGAACTAAAGGTGGAATACGAGGAACTATAGAAAGCGAGGTTGGAGCAGTCGGATATGCTCCTAGAGCAGCTACCTAAGAAACATAATCAACATGCTCTTTTATGCCTATAGATATCTCAAGAACTCTCACCCTTCTAAAGGTTGAGGTTAAGGAGGAGCTGGAGAAGGAACCCTACGAGGTTGGCTAACATCTACAAATCGGACAACTCGATTACCCTGACCATGGTTACCACCACGACCATGATTACCAGCACAACCACGACTACTACATTGGTCACTGCTACCTCTATCCTTAGGCGGCATATTCCAACAAAAGTATAAAGATAGGGGTCAAGAATATAATAACTAATATGAAAACAAAAAAAGTTTCTATAGAATCTATAACCTAAGCTCTAATTCTAATAAATTTAACTCATAAAATAGCTCATCTTTTAACCTATAAAACTAACTGGATATGTTTTGAAATATAGACTATTTTGGATTATCAAACTTGTTGTGTGTGTGTGTAGTGATATGGAATTTCCAAAACTCAAAAAAACAAAATATGTTGGTTTGTCCTCCAATAGACAGTAGGTATAATGAAGTGGATGATATAACAACTATCTATAAAGTCTTAAGTCATCAAAAGGATATGAAATATTAAAATAAAGAGTGACTACAACTACTTAGTGAGCGGATAAATATATAACAATGGAGGAACAAAAAAGGATCTAAGCACCAATTATGTACCACATATATCAAAACAAAACATCTAAATAAATATCATTTCAATAAAACATATCTTAATTGTAATATTAAATTATGAATCAATATTATAATTTAAATAAAGAAATCTTATACATTCAAAATATGTATCATACTAATCAAAGCTGAGAGTAAAAGCTGACATCTTGGGTATAATGATGACATGGAAGCCCTAGAATAAATATAAGCTAGTCATACGCATGCGTAAAGTTACCTGCACTGAACAACCACTTGGCATATGTCACAGTGGCTATATGTATATCATGCGTTGTTGTCATAGACAGTAATAATAATAGTTTTAAATATCACCGGCCATCATGGTGTTAATCTAATAGACTCATATCAAGAGTGAATCAGACTATTTATCCAATTGTACAACTAAAAATTCATTTAAATATATTTCAAAACTAAAATATCATTCTCTAAAATATGATTCTCTACCCCTTATTTTCTATAAATAAAATACTTGTTATGTATATAATATATATTGAAAAACAACCAATGTTATAAACTTATCCACTCATCTCAAATTGTAAAAATGATAGTCTACCTGGTACGTGAGCTCGTAGGGCTTACAGCTGAAATATGGTCTTCTCCTAAATTAAATAAATGAAAAGAGATATTCGAATAAAAACTAAATCCTAAAAAGACTTTAGGATATGCAAAATGAAATAATCGAGTTGTAAATTCGACGATAAATCTAGCACAGTTTCGACGTAAACTGAACTTCCTTCATAAATTCATAAATGCTTTAATGAGCAGTGTCAAAACAAAATAATCCCAAATCAACAACTCAAAATATCATTCGAGCCTACAAAATATTGGTTTTATCCTTCTCAACACTTCCTTTGTCATTCTTCAAAATCTCATTCTCAAACATAATGTCATATCTCTATAAAAACTAAAACTTTATTTAATTCTTTTAATCCTTCATATTTAATTTATGCATCATAATTTCATAAAATATAAAAATTCAACCACATATATAAATAAGTTCATTTTTATTTCATAAGTATTTTCCTCTTTTAATCCATATTTATTTAAAATATTATCTAATATTTATACAAAATAAACTCATTCAAATATTCTTAAAAACATAATATTTAGATATATATAACTATTCAATCACATAATAAGATTAACAATATTTTATTTTTATTATTATTATTATCTCATTAATATTTTCAAAACTTGATTATTTAACACAATTTAATATATTGGACTAAATACAAATAGCAAATTTAGATCTAATAACTAATTAATTCATAATATATATATATATATATATATATATATATATATATATATATATATATATAGAGAGAGAGAGAGAGAGAGAGAGAGAGAGAGAGAGAGATTCAAACTTAAAATCAAAATAAACAATAAAAATTTACTATTTAATTATATCAATATTTTCTAAAATTTAAAGAGATAGAAATTCAAGTAAAAACTTATAAACTTCAAAAAATATATATTCATATATGTATATAACCAATAGAAATTCAAGTCATGGTTAAAAGAAAAATTAATACTAATATTCACTTACCTAATAAACTTGATTTCTTCATGAAATTTATGGAGAAATTTGAGTTTGAAGAAGATTTTTCTTCTTCTCCTCTGTCTTTCTTTTTCTTCTTTCCCGTGCTTGCCTGCCCTGTTTCCTTGTTTCATTTAAATTAACTTAAATTTTATTTATATTATAAATAGGCAATGAAAAATTAAACAAACATAAAGCTGCTCCATAAAACTCTGTACCAGCCGCTGCTCCATAAAACTCTGGACCAGCCGTGTTCTTGAATTTAGAACACACTGCATTTCTGGCTTTTTTTTTAATAGGATGTTACAGCCTTTTTTTTTTTTTGAATCTACAAATTCTTGATACCTATATTTGCGGTATTCATGTGTAATCAATAAGTTTATAGAAGATTATATTTAGCTATACACGTGATTTTATCTTTCGCTGTATTAATTTCTGAGTCTTTGAACCAATTTTGCGTATTAATTTGAATCAATACAATCTTAATGTGACCTAGTTTAAATTATTAAATATTTAAAATTTATTTAAAAAATTAAATAATATTTTTTATTGAAAGTCAAAATATATAAGTCATCCGACTTGATCTGAAATTTAAAAAATCTAAAAATAATTTAAATTTCTTTTATACATTGATCTCATAATGCAACACAACCCATTTGTAATATAAACTGACTCGATCTAAATTTATCTACTTGACTCATTTGCCACACTGCCAATGGAGTTGAAGGTGACAATTGAGTTGGATTAGACATATTTGGGTCAGGTCAATCTCGAGTTTCATTTTTTTTGATAAATTTGAATCAGATCACTTGAAATTGCAAGTTAAATTGGATTATTCTTTAATTTTGGTTTGTTTGAAATAAATTATTATTTTAATTTTTAAATAGATTTTAGTTATTTTAAAAATTTCAATCAGGACTACTACGAATTAAGTCAATTTAAGTTGACTTATAAATCGAGTCAATTTAGATTGACTTGCAAGTTAGATTTAGTCAATTTTTAGTTTAACCAAATTCAAATCGGATCGAATTTCAAGTCAATATTTTGAAACGGATTTAAATAAAAATTTCAGATTAGATAAAGAAACTATCACTCAAAACCATGTGAGTTAGGATAATATCAGGAAGGAACAAAGTCATGAGCTAGGCCCAATCTTTATTGCAAGCCTAGTCCGGCTTCTATTAGGTTAGTGCCTATAATGAGGTTAGCTCAACTTGTAATTTTTTATATCTGACTCTTCAGTCCATTCATTATTCAATCTAATGTAAATAACTCATTTTTTTCCTTATTGAATAAGGACACTACTTCAAAAATTTATGTATAAGAGTTCTCTATTAAATATTTCATTCATTCTAGTTCTTAGACACGATATTTACTCTTGAATACCTTAACCATTAGAATGGACATCTGGCATAAGACTAGACTCCCTTTTAATTTCCCTTTTAAGTCCTAAATTGAATAGGCTCAAGACTAATAGTTTGATCACTAAATTATCACTTCTCAATAAAGTACTCTTGTTCAATGTTTTTGTCATCATACCTCCTGATAAAATGGAAGAGCAAAATGTAAACATAATCACTTTCTTGATTTCATTTGTGCTTTTCTTCTTTCTACATCTTTGATTGTTATTCATATAAATTATGTACCTCTTATAGTTCTTAATAACTTGTCTCCCTTTGAGCATTCATACATTACGTTTCTTGATTACTCCATTCTCAAACGATTTGGGAATGCATGTTTTGTCTTTCTACAACTTTGTGAACATGTCCAATTAGAGTCTTAAGCTCATCTGTGTTGTTTTCTCAATTATGGAGTAGGACTTAAAGGTTATTATTATTGGAATCTTATTTCTACCAGGTTTCACATCTCTAGAAATGTTCCCACCTTTGGGAAATACATCATTTTTTTCTTTACATGAAAATTTCATCACTCTTTCATTTCGCTACTAATTCATATGTTCAGTTATTTCCTAATTCTGATACAGTTGAAGAGCTCAAAAACTTGTTCTACTTCTACACTTGATATACAATTATTTTGGAAAGCTTTATAATATTTATCCTACCTCTGTACTCTTATAAAACTTGATTCAACTCTAAGATTATTCCAGATTTCACTCCTATCTCTCCATATTCCATTTAATTAAGAAAGTCTCCTTACCTTAGTATTACCCTTATTATTCTACTATCTATCCTTGCATGACTATTACCCTACTATCTATCCTTACATGACCTTGCGTTTACCATAAGGCTAGTTCTAAGCCTCTTTAGTGGTAAATTATGGCAAAAGAAATTCATATTTAAGAGAAGACTAATATTAGGACTTAGTTGACCTTTATACAGGCAAAACTCCTATTAGTTTCAAATAGATTTACAGAGTCAAAACTCAATCTAATAGATCTATTTAACATTATGAAGAAACATTTGCCCTGTAGCCTGATTAACCTCAAATCAAGTCTCTACTCTCGTTCCAACTATTTTTTTTTTATAAAGTTTATTATTTAGGTCAAATTATAAAAATATCCTCTCTGTCTCATTCCATAATATCAAATCAATCAAATATTGGCCAGATATTTAAAAGTATTAACAATAATAATAAACTCTTAGTATAGATAATAAAAAGCAATTCAAATAAATATACATCATCTAAGATTCAAGCTTCATTAAAAATCCTAGTAAAAAAAATTAGTTCATAATGCAACTAATAAAATACCAACTAAATTAACCATATTCATTCTATACGAAGCAAAAGGATAATAAAAGAATAGAGAAAAAGCCTTTTGAAGAATCAAAATTAATGAAGATGCATTTCATAGTTCTGCTCTACAATAATTGCTCCTCCTTTTCTTGGACCAAATTGGCTTCTTTTTACTTCAATAATATTTTTCTCTCCAAAGAAAAATCCCTTATGTAGCTGCTTCCAACTCTATTTGTTCCAACATAGAATAAATTGCAAACCCTTTACAATTCAAAATACCAACTATTAATAGATTAGCTAAACCAATACAAATATCCTGCATATAGCCAGTGCTAAATACCACTCTACTTTCAAATGCATTGACCCAATCTTATCTCAAAAAAAAAAAAAATGGCAAACACTAAACATCACCCACGATAGTTTTTTTAATTCTTTTGTTTGTAAGCATCATCGAATTCCATCTTCTCCATAATGTTCACTCGGCAGTACTGCTCTTCCTCCAACATCACAGTCATTGTCAATTTGTTTTCAAGCTGGTTTGCATCTCCTCACTGTCCATCCTCCTTAATAATCCACTGATAACCTTCTTTGCTCTATCATTCATAGGTTCGTCGTACCAATCCATAATTTATAGAAATGACCTATCCCCTGTTATGAATAATATGTATCAAAACTCATCTCAAATTAACTCAAACAAAAATTAACTCAATTCATACTTACAACATAATTTTTGCATCCAAAAAATCTTCTTCAAGAGAAAAAAAAAAAATAAAAGATTTGAGAATTTCAGATACTGTCTTGGCATTAGAGATTTGGGAATTTTTTGACGGTTTGGCAACACTTTAAAAAAAATTAAAAAAAAAAAAAAGGAAAAGAGCACGTGCAGAGAGAAGAGGGGAGGAGCCAGAGTGGAACCCACGAGACTGATGTGGTAAAGTGGGGCTCATTTAAGTGAGTTGTTCTTATTTTTAATTGTGCTCCTTGTGCATAATTGTACTACTTCATCAGCTACGTCAACGTCATTTTGCCTAAAAAATTAATTATCACTAATCTGAAATACTAATCATACTTGGGTAAAAATTAAAAAAAATTAATTATATGATCATCATAAATGTTTATGAAAGTTTGATAACTAAGAATACAATTACCTCAAATTATCATTATAGCCTTGGTCCCTAGCCGTTGGTCAGTCCATATAAAATTCGAACCTTGATCATTAAGGTAACTAAAGAGGAAATTTCACTTGCTAATCAAGCTAAGTTCTAAGTGTCAATGGTGCTCTTTGTGTATAATAGCCTATGAAATAATAGATAAGACATAAAATATGGGAAAGAAAAAATGATATATAACAACAAAACATAATATAGGACATCGTTTCACAGTAGCAACTCGTACAATGAACTCTGTCCTGGCGTTGTAGAAATTCGTGGATTGCTTGCAAAACCAACTTGGATGCCTAAGGTCCCACAAAATACTGCTAAGATTAGGAAGTAATTCAATGGTTTTCACAAGCAAAGCAACACAACTTCTCTACGTTTCTTTGGTCCTTTTAAGCGTCAGTTTCCTCATTTTATTGGCTACTACCTCCCGGAAATCATTAGGGTTTTCTCCTTCTCTCTTTCTCTTGCATTCCTCCTTAATTTTCTCTTCCTTTTTGAGTTGTTTTATCCATAACTTGAACCTCTAAAGGAGGGAATAATATTAAAGTTTCAGTGAGTCATATGTCTAGCACTGAAGGTGGAGAATTATACCTTAGTCGTCTGAGGAAAAAATAATAACCCAACAAACTGTCAATTCGTAACTCGTAAGCCAATCCATTTTGATTAGAGGCACGCCTTGTTAAACTTATCGATAGATACTCTAATTATATTGGATAACAAATCATTAATATCCTAATTTAGTGATAAAATAAAACTATATAGAAGCAAATAATAAAATTGACATTTTATTAATACAAATTTTTTTCTAATATCTAAAAAAAATAAAAAGTGATCAGTGAAACATGTAGGTTTTTTGCCAATATCTCGGCCAAAGTGCCGTTCATGCGCGTCCGTCTACTTATCCCACCGTATTGATTAGAGCTTGACGTGAGAGTCGGTGCATGTAAAACTATTATAATGTTAAAGGAAATGGGTATGGTCTCGCCGCGCAATAAACAGTAATAATCGCATCTCACATCATATTTAATTAACAATGTAATTATAAAATGTATAAATAAAATATATAAAATTAATGATTAGAATACATACCATATCAAAAAAAAAAATGAATGTCAAATATAATTTGATAAAATTATGTTATCATCAAAATTATATTAAATGTTTAACTTAGATTTATATTATCATAAAAATAAATATAAATATAAAATAAATCTAAAAAGTGAATACTAAATACAAAATTATGTATATAAGTTTATAAAAAATTCAAATAGTAGTTAAGTGACAACACAGTAGCTAACACTTCTTCCGTCCGTTACCCATCCTTCTCCATGTTAAAATTGGTTCCCAATGAATGGTACCTACAATTCGACAAACAAATGGTAATCAGTTAACGACAATCTCAGTGCATGTGCTTGTGAATTATTGGCACAGAAAAGTTGCACCAACAACATGCCGTTTGCTGCAACAATCATTGGAGATATTATTTAATTTTATTTATTGCATTTCCCAATTATGAGTTCCAAATACAGTGTTCTTTTTCCAACATTGTCTGCATGTGACTCAATGCTAGTGTACTACTGTGTGACTTCATGGTAAAAGGTATGGCTGTGTAACTTTCTAACCTCCAATTACTCAAGTCTAGAACACTGTCCTTGGTATGCTTTTTTGAGTCGATGTCTCATGTCATACCCAATTCGTTCAATAAAATGATAGCATTTTCTAATAAATAATATTGATGATCGAGTACTTTGTGTCTCATAATGTAGAAAGATATTTTTTAAACATTGACAGTTTTAGTTGTTTTAATTAATTTCGCCCTGAATTCCGTTTAAATTCGACTTAATATTATTCAGTGAACAATTTTAATAATATAAAATAGTTTTTTTTTTTTTTTGGTGTAGACCACTCAATATTTAAAATCACTTTGAGCTTAATAGTTTGAGTTTGAGTTCGATCAGACTTTAAATGTAGAGAAACTCTGTGGATATCAATTTCTTTATTCACAATACTGGAATCTTTAAGGGGAATTGAACTCCTTCCACTCTTGAATCAACTAAACATTGATTATAAAATAATCCCTTTCTCATTCCATCATAAATTATGGTAAAAAAAAGTTTTAGTAACTCCACTGAGATCGCCTGTCATAAGTGATGATGAAATATTGGAATACCGGTTTTCTAAAGATAAAACTACTAGTATTATATTATCCACAAGCACGGTATGTTGTTGAAAACCAATTAGATGGTCACGTTGCCTTTCACTTGAGATACCTGTGTACGGCCTTCTGTTTTGGAGCGTTAATGCCACTCTCACCAGTCTTCAACATGGCCATGTGCACAAAGCCTAACAAGCAATCTACTGATGACATACGTTTATACGCCACACAATTGAGGAAGCATGGCACTCCACAACCTCTGAAACCCTATAAATGTGGACATACCAACCATATAACAATTGCTAATTATCCCAAGAAAATATTGCAAATATACTGCTTTCTACTTCTATTCTATATCCACCACCAAAGAGGTACTCAGATTTTTCACTCTTTATATATCATACCTTAATTACAGTAGTAATCATGGGTATTCGCTCACTATCCATGTTTAGTGTGAAGCAAATGCTCAAGAGGAAGACCCTTGTTGCAAGAAATCAGTCAGATGTCGTACCGAAAGGACACATAGCAGTCTATGTTGGGGAGCAGCAAAAGAAGCGATTTGTGGTGCCCATATGGTACTTGAGTCACCCTTCATTTCAAGACCTGCTTAACAGAGCAGAGGAAGAGTTTGGCTTCAGCCATCCAATGGGTGGCCTTACCATTCCTTGCAAAGAAGATGCCTTTCTTGATCTGACTTCTAAGTTTCATGCCTCGTGCAAGAAGAGAGCAACATGCATGTATTCTCAATTTTGATCCTTGTTTTGTTGGTTTAGTCAAGCTTGTACATTGATAGATTTTCAAGTCCAGTTGAAAATGGTATATTGCCAATCCCTACAGCAAACTTTAATAAGTGGGTGCAGGATGGTGAATCTTTCACGTCCCAAAGCCTCTTGTATGCACATCAATCAAATGGCCAAAGTATTGATATCTTCCTCCTTCCCTGCAATACACTGTTAATCTACAACCATTATTTAAGGGCGGAAAAAATTGCCACTTTCCAAAAAAGTAGGTGTTGCCTACGCATTATGTTGAGGTCTTGGGGAACCGAAGCACTACTAATTCTCTAATTTTGCACTACCATCTTTCCCGTAGTTGTTCCATTACTCGTTAAATCCTACATGTTCACATTTTCCTACTGCTTTATATCCGCTTTGCTTCACTTAACAATCAAAACATGCATGGATCTCAAAAGATTCTGATTTTCAATTCCAACGATTCCCATCCAACATTATATATCTCGCACTTAATGTTTGTTATTTCGCAACTATTGAGACACGTGAAGCTGTAATATCCTCTAAGAATTTTTGTAGGATTAGAAATTGTTTAAAACTTCGTTTCCTCTATTAAAATTGTGAGATAATAAAACTTTATATATGGCTGACCAAATATTAAGAAATAAATAAAACTTTACATATGGTTGACCAAATGTTAAGAAATATTCCTCCAAAATAAAATAGAAAAAGTCTATTTTAAAATTTCAAATTCACACCAACTTTGAGCTAAATCTTAACATAATAATAATTATTAAAACAAACAAATTGGAAAATGCAAATGTAATAATAATTACAATACCAAAGAGACATGATGATTTAAGATAATGTGAGATGTGACATGATGTCACGTTGAATAATATTGTCTAAAGGGAACAATCTCTGATTTATTCAAATTCAATTTTTTTTTAAAAAAAAAAAAATCTAATATCTAACTTGAAAGAGAATAAAATTTAAAATGAATCGATTCAAAATTGATCTAATTCAAATTCACCCGATTCAACTCGTTTATTGCTCTCAATTACCATTTCACTTAATCCACGTTTGGATATTATTAATTTCTTTAATATAGTTACAAAATATGAATAAAGTAAATACATAAAACGTGCAAAAATAATATATATAAAGTCCAATAAAGTTCTCACTTTCTTTTTTTAGGTACTAGTATAAATAAAACATTTAAAAAAATTATCTTTCATTTTGTCTCAAAACTTTTGTAAATTTTAAAAATAAAGTCTTTAAAAGTCTTTCATAAATTTATAAACTCCATAAAAATAATTAAAAATTTTATAAACTTTAAAAAAGTATCTTTTGAAAGTCATTCATTAAAAATCAATAAACTTTATAAAAATCATTAAAAAGTCATTTATTTAAAAAAATCTATAAAATATTAATTAAAGAAGAAGAAAGGGATGACTTTTTAATTTTGCTTTGTTTTGTTATTGCGATGAAGGTGACAATATCTGATCCAATCCAAAAATTTGAATCGATTTGAAGAAAATTTGAAATGATTTGAAAATTTTTAGATCAAATCCAATTTGACCTGAATTCAACTTGCAAGTCAATTCAAATTGGTTTATTCTTAACTCAATCGATGGTTTGACTTGAATAACTTGATTTTAATTTATTTTAAAATTAAAATATTTTCTTTATCTTCAATTTTATATGCACTTAATTCAATTATTTGTTTTCATTATGTATATTCATTTGCTTAAACGAATAAATAATATTTAATTTATTAAATATTTTACATTAATCAAGTTTTATTTATTTAAAATTTATCTATTAAAAATTATTTTAAAAAATTATTTTCCTTAAGAAATTATGAAAAATATGATATAAATAATAAAGAATTTAAATGGATATTTTAATTTTTTTAAAAAGTGAATAATAAATTATTCAACTTGATTCAAAATATTTTTAAGAGTAAATTCATAATTCAATCTAAAATATTATTTTTAAGAGTAAATCCAAAATCCTATCCCATCTGACCTCTACATTCTCATGAAATTAAGTTACTTTGTAAGGATATATATATATATATATATATATATATATATATATATATATATATATATCAATCAGATTTTAGTAATGATAATTAAATTTGAA
>CATIWR010180274.1:0-19001 GCA_949677035.1 Omphalea diandra | reverse complement strand
AAAGAATCATTTTTATGAGCTAGAAAAGATACCCAAGTAAACCTAGAGTAGTCATCCACAAGGACTAGTGCATAGTGCTTTCCACCTAAGCTAGCACTTTTAGTAGGTCCTATTAAGTCCATATGGATAAGTTGAAGAGGTCTAGATCTACTTACAACATTTTTGGCTTTATGGGAGGCATGATATTGCTTCCCCATTTGACATGGACCACATGTCTTGTCTTTAGAGTAATTTAACTTGGGAAGTCCTTCCACTAAATATCTTTTGGATAGACTTTGAAGAAGATCCATGCTTGCATGACCAAGCCTTCTATGCCACAACCAAGCTTCATTGCTCAAAGACATAAAACACTTAAAAGATTGGTTAGCCAAATTGTCTTAGTCAATTGAATAGGTATTGCCTTTCCTTTCACCCTTGAAAATGACCTTATCATCCAATAGAGTGGTGACTCGGCATTCCCTAGGGTCAAAGGTGATTTTGTTACCTTTGTCACACAATTGACTTACACTTAACAAGTTGTGTTGTAAGCCATTAACAAGTAAAACATTATCAATTAATGAACAACATCCTTACCTATGGTGCCAATGCCAATTACCTTACCCTTGGCATTGTTACCCAATGTGACATCTCCACCTTCTTTCTCTTTGAGTGATGTGAATAATCTTCTATTTTTGGTCATATGCTTTAAGCAACCACTATCCACATGCCAATTACTTGCTTTGGTGGTAGTCACATTTTCCTACAAAATAAAAGTCAATCACTTTTTCTTTAGTACCCAAACATACTTAGGTCCTAGGGGGTTAGTGATTGAAGGATTCTCTAACTTGAGGTGAGCCTTCCTAATAAAGCAATGTATATTGACATGCCCATATTTCATTCAATAGTGGCATTGGAGATTAGACTTGTTATTCTTTCTCCTATGTATGAATTTAGTGTAAGTAGGAAACTTTCTCATACCATGATCATATGAGTGCATGCATGGACACATATGATGAGTAGAGGTAGAGGGTTTTCTATGAGGATGATTATGCCTTTTGTTATACATATAAGCATGATTGGCTCTTTGATTCTTAGCTCTAGAGCCTTGGTGAGCCTTTCCTTTGCCCTTAGGCTTAGGAGGCTTAATGCTAGGAACACTTTTCTTCCCAATTGCTTCAATAATTGAGGTGTGAGATTGTGAAGCTCTAACAAATGTAGTTATAGAAGATGATGAAGCTCCATTAAAGCCTAGACCATCCCTAATTAAAGGTGGTCTTTGTGACACAATAAGAGTGTCTAAAGCCTTTTTTCCTCTATGGAATTTAGAGATTGAGCTTTTAAGCTCAATGAATTCCCCTTTGAGTGAGTCATTCTCCTTTCTAAGTGAGGCTAAGGAAGAATATGATGTAGATAAATTTTCAACAGATTTCTTAAGTTCTTCATTAGAAGCCCTTAATTCATTCACAAGCTAATTTAGAGACTTGTACTTATCTTTTAGTTTGGAGCATTTCTTCCTATAGGTTTTAACTTGTGACTTATACTTGTCACACTTCATAGTTAAAGCTTCTAATAGCTCTTCATCTATATCATCTACCTCATAATTTGAATTAGAGTGGGAGGATGTACTTACCTCCTATGAAGAGTCCCCTAGTGCCATGAAGCATATGTTGGCCACCTCTCATTCTTCCTCTTCTTCACTTGAGTTGTCATTCCAAATGGCAGAGAAGCTTTTCTTCTTTTCTTTGTCCCATCTTTTCTTCTTCTTCAACTTGGGACATTCATGCTTTATGTGCCTTTGTTTGCCACATTCATAGCATGTGACATCATTTGTTCTTTCTTTTGGGCTTTGGGCTGATTTCTTGAAGACTCTTCTCTCTTTTCTCCTACTTATCAATTCCTTGGTTCTCCTTGAGAGCATGGCTAGCTCTTCTCCTTCTTTGTCACTATCCTCTTCACTTGAGGATGTGTCTACTTCTTTCTCCCTTGTTAAAGCTTTGAGACCCATGGTTCTTTTTTTCGGTTTTTCACCTTAGCCCTTTAGCTTATCCATCTGCTCATCTTTTTAGATGGCTAACTCATGAGTCAAGAGCTTGCCAATGAGCACATCGGTTGGGACCTTTCCAATCTCTGGATTGGACTTTTGAATGCTGCACACCTTAGCCCCAAATTTGTCAAGAAGAAGAGTTTTAAGGATTTTGGTGTTTACCTTATAATTGGTGAGTGCTCTTCCAAACTTCTTCATATTGGTGACAATTGACAAAAGTGATTGGTCATTTATGTGATGTCTTCGTTGTCCTTCATCATGAAGAGTTCCCATTCAATGACATACATCTCCAAGTGGCTTGACTTAACTAAGGTTGTGCCTTCATGATAGTTCTCTAGTGTCTTCCATATGGCATGTGCAGTTTGACAATGTTACACTCTTCCAATCTCTTCTTTTGAAAGTGAGCCTAGGAGAATGGTCATTGCCCTCTTGTTCTTGCCATTTGACTTCCGGTGAGCTTTAACCCATTCATCCCTTGGAATTAGTTCTTCATTGTCATCCACAACTCTTGTAGAAGGCTTTCATTCCTTGATTACCACATCCCAAAGGTCCACCACATTTGTGTCAAGATAGATCTCCATCTTATACTTCTAATGAGTATAGTCAGTTCCATCAAAATATGGCCTTAGTTGTGAGTGGTTTACTTCTTATGCCATGATCTCATTTCACCCAATGAAGGTTTGATTTGTGAAAACCTTGCTCTGATACAACTTGTTGTCCCTAGGCACCAAGAATGGGGGGGTTGAATTGGTGTATAAAAATTTCAACAATAAAGAAAAGGGGAAAAAAAGAGTAAAAGGGAGACAATGAATTTATAGTGGTTCGGGTATAATTGACCCTACGTCTACTCCCCAATTAATCAATTTGGTATTTCACTATCTTAAGGTGTTTTCAAGCTCACACCCAACTTGTACAACTTATGTTTTGATGGCTAACACATAACCTTACAAAGTGTTTTTACACAACCTCACTCAAGTGTTTCACTAGGCTCACACTTAAACCTTTCTTGAAGTGTTTTTATAAGCTAACACTACAACCTTACAACTTCGTGTTTAATGCTCACACCTAACAATTACAATTTCATAAAGAAAATAAAGGAAATGAGTAGCAAAGATTGAGAGCATTAATCACTTGTAAGAAATTCCTTAGTAACCTTATTCATGGTTGTTTAGTGGTGTATTTATAGCCAAACTTCACTAAAGAGATGTTGCAGATCATAGCTCATCAAATCTTTAAGACATGTTAAACAGATTCTTCATTAAATGCTTGTCAGGATGAAATCGCGGTCGCTACTGCCATTTCGCAGTTGCAAAATCCAAATTCCTTTAGGGAAACCCTGTTTGTGTCTAATGGCTAGTCCATGTGGCAACTTCTTATTAGTTCACTAGGAAAATATAGTCGTTATCTTTTACCTACTTTCAGAAGTCACGGTCGCGAGTTTTCTTGTACAGGACGCGACAGGGGACGCGAATCCGTCTGTCAAAGTAGTCATCTTTCTTCCTCAGGATTCGCGGTTGCTACCAACAAGATGCCTTTGTAAAATTTGACTTCCAACAGTCTTCTGGGACACTTGTCAAGCTGTGGTCGTGGACTTGCTTCCCTCTTGAGTTACTTTGAAATTTGTGGTCGCGACTAGGGCGTAACATTCACCGCGAATTCATTTGTCACATTTTGGCTTCTTCTTTTCCATAGGTCATAGCCGAGAATGGCTCCACGATTTTGCCTGCTTGGATTTCAGCATGCCTTAACATGAGTCGCGATCACGAATCCTAGATTGCGGTCGCGATTTACATGTCACTTTGGAGTTTATCAACTCCTTTGATTTCTTCTTAAGACATTTATTTATTTCTACAAAATCAACACTTATTTGAAATATTAGTGATGATCAATCTACTTTGTCAAGATCAAAAAAGGTTTTAGACTTAGGATTAACCATCCTAGTCCAACATAAATAATTCAAAAATATAACATTTCGTTCATCAAAGCAGTCATCAATATCATCTCATTAAACAACATTTCAATCCATCAATAATAAGTTTATAGCATTTAACCAATCACATGTTTAAGTACCAATAACTATTTACTTACCTCCTCCTTTAAACTATTAAGTCATTGATGATCCTGGCTTCTTTTCAACATTTTCTTCAATGCTTA
Organism: Omphalea diandra; assembly: GCA_949677035.1. NCBI lineage: Eukaryota > Viridiplantae > Streptophyta > Magnoliopsida > Malpighiales > Euphorbiaceae > Omphalea > Omphalea diandra. Next base: position 14,824 of record CATIWR010180274.1, on the reverse strand, counting down.
AGGACCTATTCTAATACACCAAATCAATCCATGATGATAAAGTAGAATTTTTATCTCAATATGCATGTATGCTCTTGCAATATATCATGATCTTAGTAGGCTTTTTTCTATAATCACTTTTATGCTATAAACTCAAATGACCTGTTTATTTTTTCTACTTAAACTAAACATATATGGATACAACATATCCAAAATTAATCCCAATATATATATTACACTATTTATGGTCAATTTTAGAAATTTGCCCTCTTTCAGGGGGAATTATATGCTAAATAATCCTGTAAACTTAGCTATATCTCAAAATGTAAAAGTCAAATTGAAAAACTGCTTTAGAAAAAATTAGTTAACATATAAATGAACACTTTTTTTTTATTTTTTTTTTTATCTTTCACACACTTTCATTCAACTTCTAAGGTCCTTAAAAGAGGTGGTCAATTTCAGACTTTGTTGGCATGAATAGGTTCAGGATCAGTCTTGATTAAGGAGTCATATCTCTTAACACACAAAATATTAAACAAAACTATTTCATAAGAATTTAGATAACACATAAAACCATAACTTTTTTTGTCTACTTCACCTAATTCCTATTATAGTCCCACAAAATTCATTGAAAACAGAACTAAAGTTGAATAGGTCCCACAAGACTCAATCACAATCAAGGGACAATATCTCTTCATACACAAATTTATTTTGCAAAACTATTTTACAATAAGTTAGATGAGACATTACCCTATAACTTTCATGCTTTACACTTTGATAATTTATCTTCTAGGGTTATGAAATTATGGGTGTAATAGTCTACTCTAATAACCAAACCAACACAATTAGCTCTTATTTCTCTCAAGCTTCAACTTTTATACATGAACTCTACCTATAATTACTCTTATTCTTACTAATTAGCTCTTATTCTTACTAATTCTGCATGTTTAACATGTTATGGGGAAAGAATTCCATATGGAAATAGAACTAAATCACTTACCTCTTTTTCCAAAACTTGAAAAGCTTTAGGTTTCTTTATAGCTAGCTACCTTTTTCTTCTTGTTTTTATTCTTCTTCTTCTTCTTCTTCTTTATTTCTTTCTTTCTTTCTTTCTTTTATCTTTCTTTTGTTGCACTCCATCATGTTTTTTCCTCTCTAATCTAATCACAAAGGGAGAGAAATTCAATTTGTATACCTACTCTATAAGACAAAATCATGGTGGCTTTTTATTATTGGTTGGAAGCTCAATTTTCCTCTTTTAATCCCTCTTCTTCACTCTTTCATCACCTCTATCCATTTACCAATCCATATATGCTCCTAATACTTTAATAAATTCCAAAACAACATTATTTAAGATAATGTAACATGCACATAACATATGACAATTTTCCATGCAACTATGTAAACATCATATTCATATTCAAATACCTCAAATGTTATGATGTAAGTATTCATGCTTCAGTCATGTTATGCATATATGAAAATATATCATAATTAAGATGTAAATGAATTAGGTTAAGGATGTTACAAAATATGAGTAAAAATAAGAGGAAAACAACCCTTATGATCTACTCTGAATGGACAATCAAAGTAAGAGTATACCATTTTATCCTTATATAGCGTCCTAGCCTATTAGTCCATGATTTCCAATGTCATTAAGCATGTTAGCGGTCCATTAAGAGGTCTAACATACTATCCATGTTCATTATATAATTATAAATCAAAAGGCATTTAAGGTAGAAAATAAAGATGCAAATGAAGGGCCATAGGATCTTAAGATCCTTTCCTAATATGCTTTAGAATGATGCATTATATAAGTGCAATCAAGGAATACCCTAGTCATAAGTGAGGCTAGGATGTTATAACAAGTGAAAACAACTTAAAATATTAAGATGAAATCAATAAATCTCATAATAATAGAATAAAAAGCAAAAAAAAAAAAAAAAGGTTTTTAGGTAGCTAACCCTCTCCCTATCATCTTCCTATGTACACAAACTCATAAATGGCACAAGAGCTTAATAGACTTATAATAAAACATGCACTAATATGCAATATATGAATAAAAAATATAAGGAATGAGGGTTATTGGTTGTTGCAACCTACCCTATTTCTTGAGTTATTAGCCACAAAACTAAAAGAAAGCCAAAGAAACCACAAAAATAAAGCAAGAAGTAAAATGTTATGAACAGTGTTATGAATAGTGTTGAAGGGCTATATCTACCAAAGAATGGTCTATACAGCTCATTCAATGGTCTATATAGACCATTAGTTATATGTATAGCCCATTAGGCCTACTGAAACCAAAAAAATTAAAAGGCGAAGAATAAAAGGAAGAAGAAGAAAAGGGGTAAGGGAATGAGTCTACAAATCCCTTTGAATTGTCTTTTACCCTTAAAAGCACTTTTGTGTTACCATTTTCTCGGAATGCAAAGGAAAATAATGTTAAAAGCTAAAGCAAAAGTTTAGTTTACCTTGAATCCTTTAGGATATGTTGGGTATTTGTGTTTGTTGTTTGGGTGGTAGAGTTTTATCAAGGAAATTATGATACTTCTTAAGAGATGGGGTATCTATAGAGAGCCACTTGAGATACGTAGCATAAATCACATCCTATCTTTCTCCCCTACCCTTTGATATGGATAAGACCATAGAATATCCTAGAATTAAGGTTTTAAAGTTATTTGTACAGCCAAAAGGTTGTTGCCATAGACATTGTTGTCCCTTAGTGCCCTAGAAGTAAGGTTGAATAGGACAATGGAAAATTTACAAATTCAAACTAAATGTGGAAATAGATGAAGAATCACCACACAAGATTTATAGAGGTTTAGCATAACTTGCTTACATCCTCTCCTCTAGCATTTTTACTAAAGCCTTTACTATTTTGATAGTTTAAGATGCTATGTATAACCTTTAAGCAAGTAAGTTTCTAGGCAATTACCAAGTCTTTACAAGTGATAGATTCTTAAGCACTATCAACCTCTTACAAGTAGTTCATAAGAACTGCTTAAACCTTAACCCAAAGTAGCTTTTAGGTATTACCTTAAACCTTTCACACAAAATTCTTTCAAAGGGTTTCTCAATACTAAGTTACGATAATAATAGATTCTAATGCTTTTACGAAAAGAAAAACAAACTCTCACTCAAGCAAGAATGGATGCTCAAAGTTCATTCACAAGGTATGCTTGATGTGAGTGATTGAGTAATAAATGTTCTTGAGAGGTTTGTCCCTCAAATTTTGTTTTGAAGATAAGTCTTTTAGTTTTCTCTCAAGCTTAGTCAATGAATGTCTTTTGGATACTAGATCACTTTTAATTCACAATATAACAACCCTTTTAATTGAGAATTGCTTTCACAATGGATTACTCACTTAATTAAATAATTATCTATTTATTTCTATTAAGAGCAGTTCCTTTTTATATGTTGAACATGGAACTAGCCATTAAAGAAAAACTGTTACTTCACATTATAATAATAAGTAATTAGTACTTATTAAAGAAACTTTACGCCTATTGTCAAGGTAACAACCATTGTTGATTTTAGGCAAATGGGTGGTGGACAATCAATTTTTAACTTCAATGGTCATTGGTTCTATCGAAATGGCCGTTGGAAGTAGCTATTAAGAGTTGGTGCAATAAGGCTTTCCCTTCCCCTTTTTTTAATTGTTAAAACACTTCTTCTTCAATGGTCGTTAGATATGAGCAATGGTCATTAATTCTAACTTCAACATTCATTGGAGTATGATCAATGCTCGTTGTTAATTGATATAAAGTATTCTTTTTATATTTTAGTTTTCAAAAACTGCAGAAGTGGTTTAACACCTATTAAAATTCCCACAATGCCCGTTAAAAACATCTCAATGCCTATTAGCGTACCCCGTTGGGAGGTTTAGAAGGTATAACTCAATATAGAGCACTTTTCAACACTTGTTATGAAAGTGCAATGCCCATTATGAGCTCAATCTGCAACATTTTTCAACACTTGTTACGAAAGTGCAATGCTAGTTGTGAGGTCCATTTCAACACTTGTGAAATCATAATACCCGTTGTGAAGTCTATAGTGGCCTAAGCACTTGTCAATGCTTGAGCATTTTACAAATGCCTGTTGATACATAGGTAACACTTGTTATGGCATCCACAATGCCTGTTGCAAATAGGCAACACTTGTTGGTCTATTAACAAAGTTTGCTTTGACTTTCATTTTTTAATACTCAAAGAGTTAATCTTCAACTCAAATGTACTAAACACAAATTCTTCTCCTCTCATTATAATTTTAGGAGTTAATGTACCTACAATTTTAACACAAATAAACTTGGCCAAATATTAGTCATAAGTCTTGTTTGTAATCATCAAAATAAGAACTTGGAACCTAGAAGGTTTAACATTCTGCCTCTTTTTTATGATGACAAATAATTTTTCAAGGGCTAAGGATAAGAAATTTAATAGTGCAACATATCAGACTATCAATTCTTAACTCCCCGTTAACTTAGTAAGGTTACTTATTGATTTATCATATCTCCCTTTTAACTTAAAGTTTTTGTTCTTTATCATATTGATCATATTCTCTTCTTTCTCCCCCATGCACATTATTAATATAAAATTCTCTCCCCTTTTGTCATTACCAACAAGAAGATAACTAGTAAGTGAAGATCATGAATAACAAGTAAAAATAACTAACATAGAACATATAATAATACATTTAAAAAAAAAGGAAGGAAAACTAGTTCATTTTAAAAAGGACATATAAGATGTAGTTCATCATTAGCTACAATTTACTAAAAGACTATAAGATGCATAGTAGATTATGCAGATGGATCATTAGAAGAAGTAGTTTTAGAAGTGCAGTTAAGGGTTTGTTCTATAGGTTCTATAGGTGCTGGAGGATCCTTAGGGTGTATTGTTGCCTTTGGTTCCTTAGAGTGAGGATTTTTGGATTCTTGGCTCTTTACAAATTGGTCAACTAGTTGTTCTTGATCAATTGGACTCCTAGGTTGCAATTTTATCCCTTTAACTATCCAATCAAGTGTTTAAGTCACATATTTCATTTGAGATTTCCATTTCATTACATTTTGATGAAGGGTAGTGGAAAAGGCTTCAACTCTTCTAACAATAGTAGTGAGCTATTCAAGTTGCTCAAGAACATTATACTCAAAGAATGATAAAGATGGAGCAGGTTTACTTGTTCAATATGACTTGCAGCTGTAACTATTAACTTAACAGATTTCTCAATAATTTTATTTTCTTCATCTTCTTAAAGAGTAACTCCTTCCTTGGTTACCACCTTTTATTAATCCACTGTCCAACTTCTACAAAATCCCCATGCTTAGTAGCATTTTCTCATCTATTGGCTCATTTATAGGTAGCTTTTTCTAGCATTAAGTCAAAGTCCTCAAACTCATCCTCAGTAAGAGGAATGGCCTGCACAAGTTGGGCTACCTTTGTGATGTAGTAAGCCATCACAAAGGCATTTGACAATCAATCCTTTAAGGCAATAACCATGGTGTGTTCACTTTTTGTTTGTTCTTCATACACCACAAGTAGAAAAGGTACATCAAGGTACAATTGCGATTAGACTGATCTCAGCCATTGAAGTTCCACATTATGAACCGATGGGCAATCTTTAAGGTATGGATTTAAATCTTATAAGCTTTGCTACTATTATTGTTGTAGATGGTAGTCCCATCTGTTATGGACTTCCAAAATTGATTGATGTCTATCTTAAAGAATGGAAGTGGCTCTATGAAATTGTTATTTATTGCATTAAGGCATCTAGCTAAATCATTAAGACAAACATTATATTTCTTTCTAAATAATTTGAATTTGATGGTGCTTGATTCAGTATACACACTATAGTCATGTCCTATAACTTTTAAAGTTGTAATGAACTTAATAGTTTTCTCTAAGTAAGAAGGTTCTCTGATGTGGTAAATAATTCCTACCCAATACCAATCATCAATTCTTCTACTAGCTTTACTTAATAATATTTTTGTGGATCATTCCATTCTAAAAACTTTTCACCATATAGTTCCTTTTTGATAGTTTGTAAGCCATATATTTTTCTTTGTCACCCTTGAGATACAAGTGATTTACCAAGGCAGTAGTTGCATCCTTTAAGAAGGATTTAAGTACTACTATCTTTTAGATAACTGTGATGCTTTCCATTTTCCTTTGGATTCATAGGAAGCATTGACTTTCTAGGTTTATGGTTGTGTTGTTGTTGATGGTTTGATAACTTTTTTCTTCTTTTGAGCTAATATGGAAGCAAGGTTTTCTTTACCATCAGAACTATATCTAGATGAGGATGGTTAGGGGTTCTTCCTAACAGCTTATTTAAATCTCATGGTGGTTTTGATTTGGATGGCATGGTGAGTGTCATTAGTAGAAATTATGTGGCAAAAATTAGATGTGAAGAATGCAAAACAAGAATAGATAGTAAAAAAAATGATTTAGGATTAAAGGCATTTTAAATAGAAATTCAACGAACCACCATCCTTTTTAAAAAAAATGTGACCATTGAAGATCTCCAATGGCTATGTCGAGTGTGACAATGGTTGTTAGACATGACAGTTAGCTTAGACTTGTAAGTTGCTCAACCAAAGATAATGGCAGGTTCACAATGGCCATTGAAAAGATAATAATATTTGTTGGCAATTTGAAATGATCATGGAGATCAATAAAACAAAAAAAGAAGGACTTCGCATGTGATTCAACGGTTGTTGTACACAACTAAATGGTCATTGAACATGTTACTCAATCAAAAACTCAATTAAGACCAATTTTTTAATGAAACAACGAAACTTTAAAACTTAGCTAATGAAAGTTTTCAATCAAATTATATGAAATAATCATGAATTTAACTAAAAATTGGACAAGTTAATCATAAATATTCATTGTTAAAACTTTTAGTCAATGAATCTTAAAGCCTGAATGGTGATAAAATAACAATAAGTCCAATAAAGTTCAAAAGGAAAATTAAGAAAGAGATGAACCTAATTAAAGATATTATAAGGTATTGCCATCTATCATTCTAAGATCCCTTTTGATAAATTGCATCCTTCCATCACAAAGAGGTTTGTCAAAATAAATGTCGATTGATGGTTAGTACCAACAAATTCTAATACAATGTTATCATTATTTACATAATCTTCGATGAAAATGATGCCTAATGTCATATGCTTGCTTTTAGAATGTTGAATGAGATTTTTAGACAAGTTTATGGCACTACTATTATCACATTTAATAGAAACTTTATTTACAATAACTTTGTAATGAAGAAGTTATGGTTTCATCCATAAGATTTGGGCACAACATATGTCAGTTGCTATATACTCAACTTCTACAATTGACAAAGCAATTGAGTTTTTCTTTTTCCTACTCTAAGACACTAAGCATTGACCAAGTAATTGACAAGTGCCTGAAGTGCTCTTTTTATTTAAGGTACACCTAGCAAAATCAATATCAGAAAATGCATTTAATTCAAATGAATACCTCTTAAGATACCAAAGTCCTATGTTAGAAGTACAAACAAGATATTTTATAACATATTTTACAACATATAAGTAAGATTCCTTAGAATTAGATTGATAACTAGCACACAAGTCAAGGCTAAACATAAGATCAAGTCTAGAGGCTGTAGGATATAGTAGACTACCAATCATACCTTTGTACAGTTTTTTATCCACATTCTTACCATGTTCATCCAAGTCTAGCTTGATATTTGTTCTTATAAGTGTTTTACAAGGTTTGTTATTATCTAAGCCAAATCTTTTGATTAGCTCTTTTGTATATTTGGCTTGGTTGATGAAGATTCCTACATTTCCTTGTTTGATTTATAATCCAAGGAAGACTTTAAATTCTCCCATCAAACTCACTTTTTGTTACTTTTGAGAAATCTTCACATAAGCAAACATTAGTAGCACCAAATATGATATCTACATATATATACATTAACAATATGTCCTTATTGTTTTTCTTAAAAAAGAGAGTTGTATCTACCAATCCTTTAGTGAATCTTTTCTCTACAAGAATGTTATCCAATCTCTCATATCAAGCTCTTAGAGCTTGCTTTAAGCCATATAAGGCTTTGGTGAGCTTATAAACAATGATGAGGAAAGCAATGGCTTTCAAATCTAGGAGGTTGTTCAATAAAAACTTCCTCTTCAGTGTAACCATTGAGGAAAGCATTTTTGACATCTATTTGGTACAACTTCAAGTCCATGTGAGATGCAAAAGCCAGTAGAATTCTAATGGCTTTAAGTCTAGCTACAGATGTAAAAGTCTCATCAAAGTCAACCTCGTCTTCTTTGTTATAGCCTTTGGCTCCTAATCGAGCCTTGTTCTTAATAATGACTCCATGTTCATTAAGTTTGTTTTTATAGATCCATTTACTTCTAATAATAAAATGTTTATGAGGTCCAAGAACTAGGGTCCATACATTGTTTCTTTCAAATTGATTGAGTTCTTCTTGCATAGTAAGAACTGAATGTTCATCTTTAATGACGTCATTTATGGTCTTAGGCTCAATAAGGGATACAAAAGCAAGATTGATATATGAATTCCTAAAAGATGATCTAGTTGTTATCCAACTTGATGGATCACCAACGATAAGATCTTTTGGGTGATCTTTCATGAAAATCTAGTCCCTTTTTAGCTGAGTTTGCTCTTCATTAAGAGTTGGAGGAGATGGGTCTTCATTTCTTTCATTCCTGATGTCTTGTAGCTAATCCATATTATTTCTTCTTCTATAATGTTTAGCTCAGTCAAAGGACTTGCAAGATCATTAACATATTCTTCTTTTCTTAAAGTATAGGGCCAAATTCATCAAATACAACATGTATAGATTCATTGATAATAAAAGTTCTCTTGTTGAAGACTTTATATCCCTTATAAATGGTAGAGTATTCAAGAAAAATTCCTTCATCAAATTTAGATTCAAACATTCCAAAGTTGTCTTTATTGTTAAGAATAAAACACTTATAACCAAAAACTTTATGATATGCAATCTTGGGCTTTCTATTATTCCATAACTCATAGGGAGTTTATTTAACAATGGTCTCACTGAGACTCTATCAAGACATAGCAAGAAGTATTTATAGTTTCAGCTAAAAAATACTTAGGAAGATTGTACTCATTCAACATGGTTCTAGCCATTTCTTGAAGAGTTCTATTTTTCCTTTCCACCATACCATTTTGTTGTAGAGTACTAGGTGTTGAGAAATTGTGTGAGATACCATAATCATCACAGAATCTATGAAACTTAGTATTCTCAAATTCACCTATATGGTCACTCCTAATATAAGAGATTTTCAAATCTTTTTAGTTTTAAATTTTCTTGCCAAGGGTTTTAAAAAAATCAAAACAATAAACTATGTGAGATGAATAACACCCAAGTAAATCTAGAAAAATCATCTACAATGACTAATGCATAATGCATGCCTCCTAAACTAGCTACCCTATTGGGGCCAAAAAGATCAATGTGAAGCAATTGCAATGGTCTAAAAGAACTTACCTTGTTTTTAGCTTTCAGCAAAGATTTGATTTGTTTGCCTATTTTGTATGCTTTACAAACTCCTTCTTTTGAGAACTTGACTTTTGGTAGGCCTTCAACCAAGTCTCTTCTCTTTAATTTATTAAAGAGCTCCATGCTAGCATGTCCTAGCCTCTTATGCCATGTTTACCTTCATCAACAATTGATATTAAACACTTTGTACTATGGTTAGCGAGAAAGTTTAAATCAATGATACAAATACTATGAACTCTTTTACTAATGAACAAAATTTTGTTGTCCCACATGGCTTAAATATAACTCTAAGGCCTTTGTCACATAATTGACTTGCATTTACCAAGTTATGCTTGAGTCTATCAATAAGCAGTACTTTATCAAGAATAAGTGTGTCATCCTCTTTACCAACTTTACCTATGATAACAATTTTGGCTTTGCCATTATCTCTAAAAGACACATTTCTAAGACCTTCAATTTTTTTCAAGTGTGAGAAGAACTTTCTTTCTCCTATCATGTGCTTTTAACATCCAATGTCAAGATACCACTCTTACTCTCTAATTTGGGATTTTAAGCACATCTACAAAACAAGGTTATATCTAAGGTACCCAATCCTTCTTCGGTCCTAAGGGGTTAGCTCTTACCAATTACTCATCATGCCTTCTAGATTGGCAGTGATAGACAATGTGGCCATATATACCATAATAGAAAACAATCACCAATAAAGTGAGTTAGTATTTTACTTCTAGGTGGTACATGATATGGTATCCCTTAGACTTGTAGCTCCCTTGAGCAGTGTGTCTAAGTGTATTTCTCATGTAAAGGACTCTCATGTGTTATGTGTGTCTATACTCGTAATTATGCCGAATTTTGTGTCATTGCACACTTTGTCTCTTATGTTTGTAAGACCAATACATGTAAGCATTATTTGCTTTATGCTGAGCATTTCTCAATTATGTTTGATTGTGTTTATACTTTCCTCTTGAGCCATTATGTATGGCATTTCCCTTGTTAAAACCCTTTTGATTCATAATAGAGCTAGAAATATTATTGTCTTTGGCCTTAACAAAGACTATTTGAGAAGATAAGGAAGCCATTAAAGTAGTGGCATTCTAACCTAATCCATATTTGATGGATGGACTCCTTTGAGCCTCAAGAATGGAGCCGAATGTTGCATTTCCTTTAGTGAACTTACTGAAATTTTCCTTTAGTTTAAGGTCCTTAGCTGTGAGAGATTTTACCTCCTTAGCTAGAGTTTCTTAACTCTTATCACATTCTTTCAAGGATTTATTCTCTTTTTGAAGATAAGAGGCATTGGACATAAGAGTTGCAATGCTCATAGTGAGTTTGGTAAATATATAGTACAACTTATCTCTAAAGTAGGGGTCAAAAGAATTTACCTCTTTGTCACCATCACATTCATTATCACTACGGGATATGTGTTTATTTGAGGATTCATTTGATTGCTCCTTAATTGCCATGAGACAGAGGTTAACAAGTTCCTTTCTTGTTTCATCTTTCTCAAGTTCAAAATCACTAGTGTCAGCCTAAGTGGCTTTGTACACTTCCTTTCATTTCTTAAAGGTGTACATTCTGGAAGGGGGCTTGCGTTTCTTAATCTTAGGGTAATATGATTTTATATGTCCTTTTTCATTGCATCCATAGTAGGTGAGTTGACTGTTGGTGCCTTTCTTCTTATAGTTCCTTGCCTTTCTACCACTTTTTATTAAAAGGAATTTCTTTACATAATTGGTAATGAAGGCAAGATGCTCATCTTCACTGCTATCTTCAACATCACTATAAGAGGAAGATGTTAGCAAATAAGAAGTAAAAGGAGTTTTATAACATACCTCTTTGGCTTTCAACACCAAGTCTTTCTTTTTTATCCTTATGTTTTTAGTATGTATCTCAAAAGTGATCTCATGAGCCAATTGCTTTCCCATAAGGTCATCAAGTGATAGAACTTCCAATTTGTTGGATTCCTTTACAACTGTCTTCTTAGCTTCCCACTTATCCTTGCGAAGTGTTCTTAGAATTTTTGATACCATATGCTCATTTATATATTACTTCCATAAGGTCTTGATAGTGCTCATAATGTCTATGAATCTATTGTACATCTCACCAGTGGTCTCACCAAGTTGTTGCACAAATGTTTCATACATATATGTGTGCACTTATATCTTTTTCTTTTTTTACTACACTGGTTTCTTTATCTCGAGTCAGCAAAATCTCACATATTTTTTTGGCTGATGTGCACATTTATAGCTTAGCATATAGTGTAACATCCCCATCCACATTCATTGGCTTTATCACATTAACATATTCATTGCATAAATGATATGAAATCCCACATGAACATATGCATTGGGTAAATGATCATTTAGATACGTGAATTGGATAAGCACGACAATGACACATGCACCATTGCATTTGTGACACTTTAACATATATGTAATGTTTGTATAGTTGCATGGCAAATTGTTTTATATTGTGTACATGTTATAGCATAATAAATAATGGTGTTATAGAGCTTATTTTAAAGTATAAGAAGCATCTAGGAATTAGGAGATGGATGGAGGTGCTTAAGGAGTGAAGAAAAGGGACTAAAAAAGGAAAGTGAACTTCCAACCAATAGGAATGCAACATCATGATTTTGTCTTATTACCCTTTCAGATCAGAATTAAGGGGTTAGATGTGAGGTACTGTAGAAGAAAGAGAGAGCTAAGGAAGAAAGAAAGAAAGGGAGAAGAAGAAGAAGAAAAAAAAAAAAAAAAAAGAAGGAGAGGAAGAAGTGTGAGTTGCCTGGGAAAGAATCCTAAGGTTTCTAATTCTAGGACAATAGGTAAGTCAATTTATCTTATCCCCACATGAATTAACCCCTCATGACATATTAATCATGCATGGTTAGTGATAATTATGGAGTAATTGAGGTAGAGCTCTTCGATGGAGTTGAAATTCAAGAGAACAATAGCTGATTGATTGATTTTATTGTTAAAACAGAATTTTGTACCCACAATTTCATAACCCTATGAGAGGAATTAGAGATAGTTAAAATTATGAAAGTTGTAGCATTATACCTCATCTAAATGCATATGAAATAGTTTTGATTGATTTGGTGTGTGTGAGGAGTTATGTCTCCTTCATTAGGGCTGGTTCACAACCAACTGAAATCACCTCAGCCTTTATGTTTTCTTATATTTTGATGGCCTTAGGTTCTGATTTTGACAAAGTGTAAAACATGAATTTTGTAGTTTTATATCCCCTCTAAACACTTGTAAAGCAGTTTGGATTGATTTGTTGTGTGGGAAGAAATTTGGCTCATTGATAGTGACTGACCCTGTATCCAAATGAAACCTCACTTGTCTTTTAATTCTATTTTCCAAGAATTTGGTAGCAATAGATTAGGAATTTGTTGATGTGTTAAACTTGAAAGATGTATATTTATATATATTATTGACATGAATGTAAAATATTGTTGCCAAATTTTGTATGGTTATTGAGATATTGGCCCTTCATTATGATTGATTATCACCATGTTAAAAATCTACTCACCCTGAGATTGGTCATTTGTTTTGGTGATTTTATAGACTGAATTAGACAATGAGTAAACATAAAAAAATGTTCCTTTTTGTGTTTGGCAACATCTGGTATCAGTTTTGTAATTTTATTTGTACAATTTTAGATACCCTCAAGAATGTAAGACCTATTCATACTGAGATGACATTGCAATAGGGAAAAATTTAAAAATTCACCACATTTTTTATGTATCTGATATTGGGTTGAAATTTGAATATGTTGTATCATTATGTGTATAGTTTATTTGAAAAAAAAAATCAAGTTACTTGGATAAGTATATCTAAAAGTATTACTATGAGAGTGTAGCAAGCTTAGGCTGCCATATAAGGAAAAACATGCATAAACACTAGGTCCATTTGCATGGATCATGCCATAGGTGCATACCAAGCATTCATAATCATTTTGGCACACTTATAACCATGTATGAATCAAATTTTAGGATCTTAACACTTTGAGGAAGCCTTAGAGAGAGAACCAAACCTATTATAAAGGTTGGTTACATCAAAAGGTTAGTAGAAACCATAATTAGATTCAATGTGTGTGTGTGATAATTTTATGCTATGATTATGTTCTATTACATGTATATGTAATTGAATTGTTACATTTTACATGTGAATTCAAGTCAAGTGATAATCATATGCTCTTAGTGATTACTTGGTATACCATTTGTGAATAAGCACTTACACATGGAACTAAAAGGATGTTGTGATCGGCTTGTCAAACACTTGCAAATCATGTGGAAGATGGACCAATAGGTCCCATTGGCACATGTTATTGATCAAATGATTCACTTGTTATATGTTGGCCAACAAAATCAAATGTCACTTGAATCACATGAATTCTCGAGAGCAGTGTTTGCCTTGCATGGTCACGACAAAAATTAATCTATTGCACTTGCACTTGCATAGTCAAATGTTATACTTGTAATGTATCTTGATGATATTTGATTATTGGTTGTGACGTAAAAATCTAATTATTGTTTTTATTCATTGAGTCGTGACTCACCAAATAGCAATTTTTTTCAGATACTGAAGCATAAGATTTGACATTTTGATGCTTAGAGTTTTGCATTGAGACACATGGACTACAGGTCATCGACTGAATTCCAACTCTCTCTCTCTTTCCTTATGTCACGTACATACATCTAGATAGGAACCAGTTTATAGTCACTAACATATATGTACATTAAATACATGTTGGATTGTGTGTGTATGATGAATAAAACCTTTATGCATATGTATGTTGGACATGAATGCTATGAGTTTTATATATGAAAATGGTTGTTATAAATTTGGTGAAGTGTCAAACTTGAAAGTTGTATAGTTGTGTCTAATCTACATGATTATAAAATATTTTTGCCAAATATTTCTGGTTGATGAGATATTGCTCCTTTATTATGACTGATTCTCAATGTGTTGAAAACCTACTCACCCTGAGATTGACCAATTATTTTGGTGACCTTATTAATTGAATTTGATAATGTGTAAAATAAGAGAAATGTTCCTATATATGATATGTATCTGTTGGTAAATCTTTTTTGCAATTGGATTTGTATAATTTTAGATATACCCATGACTATAAGACCTACTTAGATTAAGATGACATTGAGACAGGGCAAAATTTAAAAATTCACCACATTTTCTGTAACATCCCTAGTCACATTCATTAGCATTATCACATGAGCATATGCATTAGATAAATAATCATTTAGAAGTACCATTGCATTTGGGGACATTGGAACATATATGTAGTGTTTGTATAGTTGTATGGCAAATTG